>PNEQ01127211.1:71939-106499 GCA_003012365.1 Medauroidea extradentata | reverse complement strand
GTTTAACGTAACGTTTCAAGTCTGTTCATACAACATCATGGGAATCCATGCCATCGCACACAACTACCAGGTAACCTCCATTAAACTATAGTTATGCACTAGGCGAAAGTATGTCCATGGAAATTTCCACTCGGGAAAAATACTGCGTCGTAACCAGAAACGTTAACTGCCGCTGATGTCAAGTTGACACCGTCACAATTGGCTCGAAGCCCTCTAGCAGGCGTTAAATAAGTATAGGATCAGTTGCGTAAGTAACACGAATTTACAGTTCTTTGTATTCTTGCTCGTACCAAAAAAAAAGCGAATTTTTCATGTGTCTGGTGGTACCATTCTCATGCCATGTGTGTTTCATTTGATATACTCACGAGATGTACATATGCGTATGTGGAAGGAATTATAAACAATGGCGTAGCGTGTTTGTGAGCCAACGTGTTCGGTATTAGCACCGAATATAAGCTTTGATAATGTGGAAGTTGTGTTGCACAGTCCCATGTATTACTGTAGATTTGTACCTAGAACCTTGTACGCTACTTGCTCTGGAGTGTTCCTCCCACTACCATTCAAATGGTTCCACAGACAATTTAGTGTTGTGAATAGTCCATTGCTGAGCACCGTACACCTTGGAACACACCCATACTAAGCCATTCCAAATAAACAATGCACGAACCTGTTCGTCAGTATATTAACCCTAATCTAAACAGAAGTTCTTTTTTAAAAATGCACTGCTATTACTTTTCTGTAACACACTCACTTATACATAACACACCAAATTATTTAAATTTTAAACAAAATTTCCATTATCGCATGTGTGATTGCGGATTGCCAACTTTTTAATGTAGTCTATATGTAGGGATAGGAAAATTTAGCGAATTCAGTTACCTATGTTAGAATCAACTATCCTATGAATACTGAAGCCCCGACAAATTGCCCACTAGCTATAATTCAGTAGAACAGCAGACATTGAACTAATATACGAGGCTTGAGTATGCATAGAAAAACGGATTACAGCTCGCGGGACATTGAAATCGCGAAATTTTCCTGACCCTACCTGTATGGAAAACTTCGCCAAATCAACTTTCACCACCTGTGAATAATTTAAATATTTTAGTAACGAGTAATGGCTTGTAAGTATAGGAATACGATTTATTTGCTGGGGAATTAGTTTTTACGGTCGCACTCGGTCAAAATTACAGACGGTCTTCAAGCTAGTTAATAGTGGCGAACTTTGCAACACTGTCGACTTGTACGAGCGTTCGACAAGATTTTCTTAAACCTGATTTGTGAAACAGGTTCAGACGTAACGAGGTGGAATCAAGCAGGTTTCATTTGTGTCCCCTGCACTACACGTGCAGATTTGGATTTAAAAATAAAGTAGCTTAACAACATTCTGCTGCATTATTATTTCTTATGCGTTGACATTTCTCTTTCCCAAGAACGACGTTTGGTGGCGTCATATTTCTGCGCAGTTTACTATAGCAGGTGTACTAGCAAAAGTTACCCAGATGCACGTGAATCCGAAATTTAATTTATCCGCAGTGTAACTGACCAAACTTCTTGCTCTCTAGTCTTATATATAAAGTAACTGGTGAAAATAATTTCGCACTGATTTGTTTCAATACCCGCGTGTACATCTGCAGCTCTGCCGTATGGCTATTGGCGGAGGTTACTTGTGTAGAAGACGTAGCTCATTTGACTGTGCCAATGAGAACAAGGTTACTGCGAGAACACACGCCTGTGATTTGCTGGTAGGACTCCAAGGCGCTGAGAGTTAAAAACATGCAATCACTAGACGTGATGGTTCGAGATGAATAGAGGCAGGAAATTTCGCGAAAAGATTTTGCAGCACTTTGTTTCAGTGCCTTACGTGCGCACGTGCATCTCTGCTTTGTGGTCAGTGATTGGATGCCGTAACACCCAGCGTGTGGAGGTTAAACCCGCAAATCACAGACGTGATGTGTCGCTGCTATCCGTATACGGATTGGGACAGTCAAATGAATAACGACTTTGCACAAATCACTCTGTCAATAGCCATGAAGTTGAGCTGCAGGTGTGCACGTGAGACACTGAAACAAATTGGGGCAAAAATCTTTTTACCAAAAATTCCCTTCCCTAGAGATAAAGGTATTAGCGAATTTTTTTGCCAGTATACCCTTTAAACGATGTAATTACTTGCAACACACACACACACCAACACACACACACACACACACACACACACATACATATATATATATATATATATATATATATATATATATATATATATAGACAAGCAAAATTTGCGTTATTTTCTGACAGCTGCTTGGAATGCACTCGATGAGAAAACCAGACAGCATGAGTCTGTTTCTTCATTTAAAAAATTTGCTAAACTAATATTTTAAATAATAGTTCAATATGAACAGTGGATGATATTACACTTGTTGACCCGTGTGTATGTGTGTGTGACATGTGTGTGCGTGTATATTAGCGTATATGTGAGTATGTGCATATGTGCGTGTGTGGAAGTAAATGTAATATTGTTAGAGATGATGGTATATCGCGGGAAAACTTGACTGATTGCTGGATTTCAGCAGACGTTCAGTTTACCAGAAGATTACTGGATTTCGCTACTGCTTGGAGCTGTTACCCTATCTGACTGAGCCAGTAAGAATGCCGATATTGCAATATTTGATGCCTGTTATTGGTTTGCAGACAGCTACGTTTTGTCAGACGTATATCACCAAATCATATATGTTGCAGTTAACTACAATGTTTTCAAGGATATGTTGGCACAAAATATTTTCGCGATATACCATCGTCTCTAAATATTGTATATTCTCAGTATTAGTTGATAGTGTAGCTTACTTCTTATGTTCTTGAAAATATACTACTGTTTTAGTATGTAGTAATGTAATAACTTAATTTCCCATAAGATTTACTTAGTATACTACATATTTTAATATTTCCCAGTGTCTCCCTGTGAGATTATTAGTTTAATTATAGTGTTAGTTCTTTTATTATTTTTTGTCTAGTCTAATATATCCAGTTTATCTTTCCTATTTATTTCATAATTGTTCATATATGAAGATTCCATATGGTACTTAAAACACAATTTTGTATTAACTTATGTCTCAATTTAATATTAATCAGGAATAATTTATGTTCTAGATGGTAATACACATGCTTATTGTAATTTGATATCATATTTACTTTTCTTATTATTCTTTTCTCAATGAGTTTTAATGTTCTGTTGTCTTTGATTTTTATTTTATTTTTCAGTGGTTAAGTGTAAGACAATATGGTTACACCATAACTTCGCAACTGTAAAAATAAGTCGCAAATAAAATAAAAATAGACTCCAAGTGACTATAGGCTAGTTCGACGTCTCCCGCAGGCCTATATAGTCGTGACTTGCAGCGGAGAATGCTTACACGGTAGAGATCCCAATATCTGTAAAGACGTAACACACGTAAATGACAACACATAAAAGTTCGTGGCCAATTGAACCGCAGTTTATGCTCTGTTACGTATACGAAAGTGAAGTTTAGTCTGCTACCAAATGATGACGTGAATTTTGCATGTCTCTAAACATATATGATTCGATTATATACTTCTGACACAGCGAAGTTGTCTGCAGACCAGCAACATGAATCAAATATTACAATATCGAGATTCTTATTCACTCAGTCAAATAGGGTAACAGCTCCGTATACGAGCTAGAGCCAGTATGTAAGTGGAACTCGTTCCTGAGAACTTTAAACAAATATCAAACCTGCACGTAGATTTCAGTGGACCCAGACTTTAAGAGACTTAAGGAGTGCGTGGTAGATAAATAAACTCTGAATACAGGAATTGATTTCTACGCTGTTTTCGAAGCAAGTATGGATAAAATGCTCAATGACAACTCTAGATAATGGTATTTGCCAACTTTATGAGTAAATATTTATCCAGAATTACTAATTCGTTACGCGTGATCTTTTGCGCCGCAGTTAAATGCACGTGGTTCCGGCGTGAGAGATTGTGCCTTAGGAGTTCGTAACACTGGAAACAATTTTGTTTAAAACGGTGGCTAAAACTATTGTGTAGGATTGCTATTGTTTAATTTTCACAAATTGGCTTCAAGAAACCTACAGTTATAGATGAATGCTTTTAGCGTTGAATTATGTACCACACCCTCTTAAACTTGCCGCTCGCAGTATAAACATTCAACTGTAGTTACTTAGGACAGAAAGGTAACATGGGGCAAGTTTTCAGGAAGTAGTTTTCCGTATTTTGCACTCCGAAATGAAGAAATCATACTACTTACAACGGGCATTTTCGATAACGGTTACCTGTGTTTCTTCTTTCTTTTGCAGCTATCCTGTGTGAAAGAAAAGTTACAGAAACGGTTTTCCTGCTGTCCCAATCATTCCTAGTTGACGGAAGTGTAATGGCGCCGCCTAGTGAAGGTTGTTCTTGTGTATATGAGGCAAATATCGATGAGGCGCTACGACCTGCACCGGCCTGCACATGTATGATTATATCGCCTCTAGGCACAACGTCTTAAATGCGCACAGTAATCATGCCTCAACGTTTATACTGTGGAACTAAAGGCCATGTTCGGTAATTTCACAGTGATTATATATATATATATATATATATATATATATATATATATATATATATATATATATATATATCTGTACCTCGGAGGCATAAGGCACTAAGTCCACTGTTTGTCAAAATACACTTTTTACCGTAAACAATACTACAGTTTTCAGTACTTTCAAGTGGCATGCAACACAAAGTCCTTGTTGTGTAAAAATACTACATTTTTTGGCACTAAATTACTGAATTAACTAATGAATTACACTCTTCAAATTGCTCTCTTGAAAAATATTATTTTTGTGACATAGTATCTCTCTACGTTTATGTTCAACTGTGGGGATTATTATATTCTTGTTTAGTATAACTGCAGTAACTTTTGACAGCCATTTATGCAATAATACAGTTAATATTATGTAACGCGCGTCAACATAAAACTAAATTTACTGTGAATAAATTATGGTGAAATGGACATCTCAGCTTTAATTTTATAACCACAAATATTGACTGACGTAGCATAAAACATCAACACTTAATAGGTACAAGCAGGGCCATTTTATGAGAATTTCAGGCCCTGGGCAACATAAATCAGAGCCCCCCTCCCACCGTTTATTTTTCCTTTTTAGATGCAGTGATAATGTTTAAGGTATGGCATATTTATCTTTGTACTGGCATGTAGTCGCTAGTTTAAACATTACAATTACAAGTACCACAGTAAAGCGTGCATTCAGTTTACACAGAAACATTAGATATATGTATGCGAGCAAATAAAGAATAATGTAAGTTACTAAAATGCAGTTCTTACGAAACTAAATGAATACTTCGTATTGTCGTGCCAGATATAATGAAACGCCAGTTAATTTCAATGGTCAATTTTTATTTTTCTTAAAATGAGGCCCCCTAGAATGTGAGGCTAGGGGGAAATGCCTCTGTTGCCCTTGGTACAAGTATCAGAAGTGTCGAGTATTTCAGAAGTTATGTGAAACGGAGTGTAAAATTTGTTTGATTACTATGCATCCACTATGACACACAGTGTGGGTATTTATAGTCAGAGACAGAAACATTCAAGGGTTCACTGGCCTACATGCTAATCTCGCTATATCTGCACACTTCAGATATCAACTGACTCACAGATTATTTATACCATGATACGACGTGCAGTTTCTTACTCTCAGTCAGGGTCGTGGGTCAGATCTGGGGTATCCAGAAAAGCTTCGGACTCGTTTTAAGGTAGCTGCCTGGGTGAACACACTGTGCACGTTCGAGGCCTAGAAGCACGGAAACGGTAAGGGCAACAATACACGCACTTCACACCGCACCCTAGCCTCTAAGCACAAGTTACTGAACTGGTGTGCGGTCTTCCACCGTGACAACGCGCCTGTATGAGACTTTCAATGGTGGCCCTATCATTATACGATGTATTATTTAAGATAAAGGTTAGTTGCACGCGCCTATACATTTTCAAATATTCTGCGCTAATATTTGCATACGTAAATAACACCGAAAAAAAAAAATCTTCGCCATTTTCGGCGGCTAGAAAATAAGCTTTAAGAGCACAGTATACCGCAATTTTGATCGTAATTTTTTAATTTTTTTGTACCACGTATTTTCTTTTTATTTTATACACAAAATGTGAGTAAATTTGGTACTTATGAATTTTTTTTGTCTCTCATAGTTTTCGCGTAATGGCATCACCATTATTTTATTTTTTATTTGTACCATATGTTTTTTTCTTATATTATACATTAAATGTAACTAAATTTTGTCCTTATTAATTTTTTTTTATTTATCATAGTTTTCGCGTAATGATTTGTTAAAGTCATATTTTTTGCATGTTTCCATTTTAAGGACTACACTAAAACCTACTGATATACCAAACCAAAAAAAAAAAAAATCACAGTAGGTAAATACATTGCAGGTTACAATGTCATGCTAATAAAAATAAAGAATAAAAATTATTTGTATTTTTTAAAAAATATTAAATATTAAAATTTTTTTTTTATTTTCAGCATTTTTTAAAAATACAAGTAATTTTTATTTTTTATTTTTATGAGCATGACATTGTAGCCTGCAATGTCTTTACCCACTGTGATTTTTTTGAGTTTGGTATATCAGTTGATTTTAGTGTAGTCCTTAAAATTGAAACATGCAAAATATGGCTTTAACAAGCCATTACGAGAAAACTATAAAAGATAAAAAAAAAATTCATAATAGCCAAATTTAGTCACATTTTGTGTCTAAAATAATAAAAAAAATATCTGGTGCAAATAAAAAATAAAAAAACTGGCGATGAAAATTGTGGTAGCCACGCCTTTAATGAGTAGTGATGAACGTAAAATGGGTAAACACACATGTAAGATTCTTTAATTGCAATTCCTAAGTGGACATCACCCATGCAATGCGCAGTTTTTGAACAATCTAGTAACGGCCGAAACTACGCACATCGCTAGGCTGCCTGGGCAGCTTAAAGCACAACCATAGCTATATATTCTAACCTATTTGTAAGGTCACCATTTTGTCGCGAAAATATTTTTGCCCCACTTTGTTTCAGTGTCTCACGTGCACATAGGGTGCTTTGCTTCATGGTTATTGGCAGCGTGTATTTGATTAGACACGTCTCTCATTTGACGCCACCAATCAGAATAAGATTATTGTGACTTCGTACGACTGTAATTTGCCAAGGCTAGTGATAGTAATATCATCCAATCGTAGACGGTGTAGCAGAGCAGCAGATGTGCACATGACGCTTTGAAACCAAACGTTGCAAAAATCTTTTCGCCATAAAATCGTGGCTGTACCCATTTGACACTCGTGATGCAAGGTGGTTGGTTGGTTTGAGGCCACGCAGCTGTGGTGCAGGTGGTCGAAGTAGGCTCGCTTGTTTCTCGTATTCGACCCTCGCGCCATAGCTTGCTAATGACGCGCGCTGGCCATGTATAGTGAGACACTCTCCCTTCCCCCTCCATTGGTATAACAAGCCACCCCTTTCCCCTCCAGCGCTGTCACGTTCTTCTGCGTCTATTTCCCTGCGCGTGACACCGCTGCCCACTTCCGTCCAAGTGTCGCCCGCATAACGTACCAGAATACTCGTACACGTACCGCTGTGTCGCCCGCATAGCGTACCAGAATACTCGTACACGTACCGCTGTGTCGCCCGCATAGCGTACCAGAATACTCGTACACGTACCGCTGTGTCACCCGCATAGCGTACCAGAATACTCGTACACGTACCGCTGTTGAAATATTTCTGTACATTGTACTAGTCCGCGGGACGCAACTAGAAATATTTTTCAAATGGAGTTTTAAACTGTTATCTCGAAGAATATATATAAGTACGGACCCCTGTTTTTCGCGAAAAGAATTTTGCCGCAGTTTGTTCCAGTGCCTTGCATGGACATCTGCAATCGTGCTTCATGGTTATTGGCAGCGCGTCTTTGTGAAGAACCGTGTCTCATTTAACTGAGCCAATTACAATAACGTTCCTGCAACACAACACGTTTGTGATTTGCCGGTAGAATCCCTAGGCTCGTGACAGTTAAAATATCCAATCACTGACCACGAAACAGAACTGCAGATGTGCACGTAAGATGCCGAAACAAAGTGGGGCAAAATTCTTCTCGCGAAAAACAAGAGTCCCTAAATTCAAATAATTATGTGTTCGACGATCGTATTAAAAAAAAATAGTAACACATTTCATTGCTTTTACTATTAGGAGTCAGTTACGTAATAATTCGAAGGGAATGCACAGTAAAATGTTATCCTACTTTGTAATACAAAGGTTTCGAACTTCAGTAACAGAACAATGTTAAACATTTTAATTGTGAATTTTTATTTGATACATTAGTTACTTATTGCTGAAACTACACATTCCTGCTGTCTGTTGGTAACCTAGTGAACTATATCTACAGAGCTATCCCAGTGTTGTGAAACCCGCAACATGGTTTATCACGATATTCAAGTATACCACGATATATGGTCGGTGTAGCCTATATGTAGGGACTTTAAATTGCAGCTAAAATATTTTTCATTTCATTTTCATTTCATTTATTTGCCTTCATTTGATCCCATTAAGTCTAATATTGACGAGGGATATTGAAGATGTCAGACAATAATTTCAATCACAAACATGTACAATAAAACATTCAGTCACTTAATAACAATACAGTCACTTAATAGCAATACACAATTCCTTTAAAACAAGTACAGTTAACAACATATATAGGAAACAAATGTTACTGAAGTTTTAATATTACAATTTCAATCATAACACACGCCACCATTCATACACCCAGCAACAATACAATATCAAAACAAGAACACACTATACGTTGATATTCAGTATAGAGAATGTCATCAATTGAGAAAGAATCAATATGCCGAGTGATATCGAAATAATGTCATAAACTATAATTTACATACATTTACAAAACTGTAACATATTTTCACACAGTCACATTAGTACAATTTTATAAACTACGAAAATCAATACAGACTCAATCAAATATTAAGATTCACTGTTATAATATTCATCAATTGAATAAAAGGCTTTGTTTAAGAGATATTTCTTTAACACCAATTTAAATTTTATTTAAAAAAAAAAATATTTTATTTTAATAGATTTGTATCAACTTGTACAGTTCCTTACGTGCACATATGCATCTCTGCTTGATGGCTATTGACATTCGATATTGATGCACAGAGTCTGCCGTTTGACTGTGCCGATCTGAATACGTTTCATGACTGGGAGACCCCACGACTGTGGTTGGCCAGTAAAATCCTAAGTAAGGCTGAGAGTTCAACACTTGGAATTACTGATGAATAGAGAAAATGTGGCGGGTTCAACAACCTTCTGACTGGAAACTCACATACTTGCGATTCATCCTGTATTTAGCTACTTTGTAACTGGAAGCTACTCCAGAACGGGTCGGTTGTACTTATGACATGATGGGAGTCAGTGAGTGTTTCCGTGTAGCTGTGCCGACTTGGCCTTGAGTTCTCAAGGACGAAATTAGTATGCAGTGATCCAATCGCGAAGACAAATCACATGTGCCGAAAAATAATTTAATACACACACATTTTATATACGTGTGAATATATTAAATTGTCATTTCGGAATAGGAATTGGGAAAAACTCTCCTTTTTTTTTAAGTTTCTTTTTCCTCCTTGGATACATCTAACTAAGCTTTCAGCTACAGAAAACAGCATCTCGTACAACACGACAGTTATTGTACTTGACACACAGAACAACCAAGTGTACAGAAACGAAATGGTATGATAGTGTCTTTGATTTAAGGGCACGTGGTTGGTTACTGGCTGCAAGGGACTCTAGTTATCAAGGTCCTTGAGTCCGATTGGTCACTGCGATTATTGTGGAATATTGCCTACTGGTCCAGCTAAATTTACATTTGTTTGTCAGTGGCTTTTGATTGGCGAACGATTGTTCGTTATGTTGCTATCTTGTGCGTCTGCATTTTGCCTCAGTTTCGCTTCTGTCACCTACATAACCTGTAACCCTACACAGTCGAGAGGGCGGTTGCATCGCCTATTCTTAGAGACCTAGAGAATTCGCGTTTTATTTTAGGCGTAATTTAGAGTCCCAGCAACTATTGGTAGAGAAAGGAGTACTTCACGAGTTCAATTACCTGCATGCTAGAATCCATTATCCTATGCATACTAAAGCGGCGGCTATTCGTCCATTGTCTCTTGTTCCATCGAGCAGCGGCTAATTGACAAATAGTCGGGACTTGAGTATATACAAGACAATCGATTCTAGCATGCACGTCATTGAACTCCGAATTATTCCTTTCCCTAACTATAGGTCTGTATCACGTTCACAATTGGCCGTTGACTTACTCGACACTTCCTGGAAGTAGCTAAGCCAATAACAAAACTGTAATTGAATACCGTCCCATTTGACTTTCAGCGAGCAGCTAATGAACACCTGCTGTCTTCTTGAGTTCACATATATTCTTGGAAACTAGCCTACAGCTCAGTGAACCCGCGAATTTTTCCCGTCTCTACCAATTTGTAGAGAAGGGAAAGGCTTGAGGGTTAATTGACCTGCTTGTTAGAATCCATTTCGCTGTGCATGCTTAATCCCCGACAATTTCTTCATTAGATGGTACTTACTGGAACCGCAGACATTAAAGGAATAGACGGGGCTTGAGTGTGCGTACGACAAAAGCCTAGCATGCAGGCCATTGAGCTAGAGAAATGTTCGTTTCCTTATAGTCTCTTGTCTGACTACACGTTTAAAAAAATATCGTAAGAGGAATGTACCTGAAGGCGTGGGCATTGCACCCCGGATGCAGACTTGCATAGGTACAGACATGCAAAATTCGCGTTATTTTCTGACAACTGACTAGACTCCAAGTGACTATACGCTTGTTCGACGTCTCCCGCTGGCCGATATTGTCGTGACTTGCCGCGGAGAATGCTTACACGGTACGGAGGCCAATCTCTGTCAAGACGTAACACGCGTAAATGACATCACATAAAAGTTCGTGGCCAATTGAATCGCAGGTTGTGCTCTGTTATGTATAGGAAAGTGAAGTTTAGTCTGCTACCAAATGATAACGCGAATTTTGCATGTCTCTGTGCATAGGTCGTTCGAGAAAAAATGAGCACTAAAAATTTAACTTTTGAAAAATATTACTAACCATTACTACGTATAATTCAACATTAACTATAGTTGCCTTACTGCCTGCATGGCTGGCAGCGAAATTACACAATATAGTCCCGAGTGTTTTCCTATTTAAATGCAGCAATAGTGAAACAAAATCAACCGAAATCGACAACATTGTATTTTATATAATTAATAAACCGGTTTTACCAAACTCTGTCAATTCATACTGATTACAAATTGTATTTTACACCCGCAAACATTAAGTGACGTGTCTAGATAGGTTAGCCATTTCCCGTCGTTATATGTTACGCGCGGAAAGATACGAATTGTCTTAAAATAGAACTTAAGCAGGGCTTTTTTGAGTGCTCACACTATGCCGAACCACCTACAGTATAACTGGGCACCCGCAGACCACACATTTATTTAAGGAGCGTGGAAAGGCATTATCTGAAAATCTCTGCGCGAGAGGCTTACGGTTGTTAAAATTATTTTCAAATGAAACATTAGTATTTTTGAAAATCGGTTACTACAGAGGCCCACGTATTATAATATTAAATATTATAAAAATGACAGTTTTCCATTTTTTTAAAGATTTTTTTGTAGTTTCCAGCCCTTATTTTTCTAAAAACTGTCATTAATTTTTTACTCGAAAGTGAAGCACACTACCACATAGTGTTATATAAATAAACGTCCGCTGATAAAATGTCTACTCGGCGAAAAAATCTCATTAAATTATGATTAGTAGTTCAGATGTTATTGACGGTTGAGTTTTCCAGCCGCCCGCTCAACATCGTACGTTAACCATCCATACGAACTGAAGTAATAAAGAAACTTAATTACTCTCTAGTTCAGTTGAGGACAAACCTAAGTTGGACGAACGTAATTATTTCTTTTAGAAAAATTCCTGGTCGTATTTTCATGACTATCCTGTTAGTATAACTACTCCGCGTGTTTCCTTTAGTTTGCATAATCGGAAATAAACTATATACACAAAAGGAACGTGGGCAGACCGTATTATTAAACAGTGGTTGCATTTTTTGAAAATATTTACAAGAAATTCTTTCAGTTGGAAAGAAAGCATATCACGAAGTTTAGGCAATGTTGAACAGCCTGCTACAAACGTGTATGGAGACACGCCCAGGGTTTATATGTTCTGTAATAAATAAAAAAAAAAATACTTTGATGATGTTTTTGTTTCAAAATTTGGTAGTCTTGTTAACTTAACAACAACTCTAATAACGTCTTCACCTGCCAGTAGCAATATTTTTATAAATACTACTTGTTTGTTAACTGTCCTGATATTTCTTTACCGTCTCTATGGGAGATCTTCTAGTTTCGGCGATATAAGTGCATATATTACAGCAGAATTACCAGAGCCATTGATTTTAAAAAATGTGTTTTCTATCAAGTTTGGTTTTAATACCTTATGTACACACAAGTAACTATGATGCACGGTTAGTGGTGTTATTAAATATCAACATCTTAGGGTTCTACCCACGTGTCATAGATATATGATGTGTAAGTAACCGTATTTTCATTGCCGCGCTCATATCACATCATATTTAGGAATAGAGAAGTAAGGGCGTGGTCTACCGCAATTTTCATCACCATTTTTTTTTTATTTTTTATTTGTACCAGATATTTTTTTTTCTTATTTTAGACACAAAATGTGACTAAATTTGGCTCTCATGGAATTTTTTTTATCTCTCATAGTTTTCGCGTAATGGCTTGTTTAAGTAATATTTTGCATGTTTCCATTTTAAGGACTACACTAATACCAACTGATATTCCAAACTCAAAAAAATCACAGTGCAGGCTAAAATGCCATGCTCATAAAAATAAAGAATAAAATAATTTGTATTTTTAAAAAATATTTAATTTTTTAAATTTATATCTTTAGATTCAGTATTTTTTTAAAAAAATACAAATAATTTTTATTATTTGTTTTTATGAGCATGACATTGTAGCCTGCAACGTCTTTATCCACTGAAATTTTTTTGAGTTTGGTATATTAGTTGGTTTTAGTGTAGTCCTTAAAACGAAAACATGCAATATATGAATTTAACAAGCCATTAAGCGAAAACTATGAGAGATAAAAAATGTCATAAAAGCCAAATTTAGTCACATTTTATGTCTAAAATAAGAAAAATATCTGGTACAAATAAAAAATTAAAAAATGGTGACAAAATTGTGGTAGACCGCGCCCTTAAATGGCAGGTAGGACGGCAAACTCAGTCACACAGGCCAACAAAATGGTTTGGTTTGCCAGCAACATAGCCTATCTCCAGAGCAAGGCGCTTGCCTTGCCGATCGGCTGCCAAGTTAAGAGGAAACCGGTCTTAGAACGCAGGGGCAAACAAACATGGGGCTGGTAACAACAACCTTAGGCAGCCAATGAGTGGCGATATTCGCCCTATCAAGTGAGCCGCGCGTCGTTCCACATATGCATTACATTCAATCTGTGGTCAGGTGATCGACGCCTCGCTGTGAATACACGTTGAAATTATATTAAAAATCGTCTTTCGCATGATATAGAATTGCAGAGTTAACTCCAGTAAACCACATCATTAACAGGACAAAAAATATCATCGCTACTTGTGTACGCGTTTGTGAAGATATCGAACACGCTTTTTCTCACTAAACATTTCCGCGTATGCACAATATGCCGCTTTAAGAAAAAAAACATTTCAGACTAATAGAGAAGATGTCACATTTGAATCCCCGTGCGTCCAGCAATGGCATGAAAACAAGAATAGATCTCACGCCTTTCCTATTAGAGATAACCTAGTGTTGCCATCGCTGACTTTTTTTATCGTCTAGCCACAATGCAGATCGCCACGTTTATTTTAATACCACAAAATAGATAGCCTGGAAATTGTGTGGGTTTGTAGATTTAAACTCACGAAACAAGGGAATTTCTAACTTTCAAATTACCAATTATTTTACGTAGCGATATAAAACTATTCAAAACCCGCAATATGGTTTTCGTTTCAAAACTTTATATTCATAATTGGCACAGATATTTCGATTTCTGTTTAACATTGAAATCCCTATGTCGTTATATGGCTAGGCAGCCTATTCAGCCTGCCCTTAACAAAACTTAAAGCGGTCTTTTCAGGCTGCCGTTGCCTAGCCGTTTATATGTACGGAAAGAAATATTTCGCAAGTTTAATTACCTGCATGTTAGAATCCACCGTCCTTTGTATACTCAAGCCCCGAACATTTGTGCGTTAGCTGCTAGTAAGGTTAGTTCTAATACAGGTTAGAAAGTTCAATGTTAAAAGTTGGGCACTAGGAAAATTTCTGCCACTTGAGCGCTGGTTTCGGTAATGGGTGCAAACTGGCCAATCACAGAGCTTTCCTGAGTTTTAAGTTACAATAAGTTAATAATTTAAAACGCAAAATTGGTTCATTTTCCCTTTATATTTAAGTAAGATGACTTCTTTCATTTCCAGACCTATTTTTATTTAAACTGCGGTTTCGAATATTTTCGATCCTTTAGCGACAGCAGCAAAACTAGCGGCAGTAATTTTCCTTGTGCCAAACTGTCCCATAAGAAAACACGTTATCTTTCTAACCTGTAGTAGAATTAACCTTACTGCTACTCACGGGCACAGAAGACAATGAACGAATAGACGAGGCTTGAGTATGCATAGGGAAGCAGATTCTAACATGTGTGCGCATACATACATATACACCTTGGGTAATATTACGCAAAAAATGTTTAAGTAATTTTCCGGTGATCTAATTTGCTAATCAAACATCCTAGTGGTCAAGAGTGCCACACGGCAGGCGCTATATGCCGTATCTGTGGCAGGGAAACGAGCAGGCGATAACTAGACTGGCTCGTGTGCACGGGCCGCGAAAACCGTGTGCAGTGTCTTGGGCGTTGGGCTTTTTTCTATACGACTTCAAGCGGTGAACCTATTTCTTGGTTTACGAAAAGTGTATAATGAAGTCCAGTGCGTTCTTCTCTAATTTTGTTTGACGGTTTCTGTTGGTATTCTTATGTTTATGTGACAGCAGTCTGCGAAAGCCGTTTCTAGTCATGCTGGGTACGCTAAAACCACGTTAAACACGATATCTAGAAAACAAAAACTGAGAAGCATAGTTTTAAGTATGTTTTTTTTTCGGAGATGAATATATCGTACACGCGTTCAGTAGTATCTCTTAAAAACATTTCCTCCTAACACGTTGCAACAATGTTAACGCACCCAGCTGTACAGGACTCTTAATGCATCCTGAAATGTGCATTAGGTAATAAGGTTTATTTAATTCAGATATTTTTGTTTTAATATTCACAAATATAAAAAAATATTTACGTGAAACAGCTTTCCTTCCACCCCAGCGATCTGGGTTTAATTCGCAATGGGATAGTTTATTATTTAAATGTGTAGGAAACGTGAGTGGACCTTGCCGTCTCATCCCTTTGTTGCTCCATACTAGCCTCACATTGTGAAGCACCTAGCAAATTTCTGAAATCCACGCTGTCCATTACAACGAAGACCGTTTGTTTGCTGATTGAAGGTGCGCGCTTGTTTCATCACAGGTATTGGTGGTCTCAAGGTTAGTTTTCTTCTTCGTTTGAGTGATGAAAATGTGTTAAGTGTGTGGGGAAACGAATACATTCGTGATGTTCGGCTAAACAATTTAGCACACAGCATGCGCATATATTTGTTGTAGTGGATCTCATCATGAATGATTTAGATAGTAATTTCGTAGAATAGGGCTTTGTTGCCAGTGACATCACCTCAGTAACTTCGTAAATACCAGCAATGCGTTTATCGTTCTGTTCCATTTTGTGAAGTGTTGCACATCTACAGTTCGTTCAACGTAAATCTCTACACATTTCGTTTCTATTTGGAGGGGAGGGATCGTATTTACTTTTTAAAACCTACCGAATAAAGGAATTAATTCTCTGTCCGACCATGTTGTAAGATTTCTTTCTATTAAACCACATCTTAGAGCATCGGCGCTGTACTGAAGAAAAACACTGTAGAGCATTCTCACAGGATAAAAATATATATTACTGATATACATCAGATTAGTTTGCTCGAAAATGTGTTTGTTATCAACGTTGTTAGTTTCCAACTCGTTAGTTATGATTCGTTTCTTGATTAGTTAAAAATGATTTGTAAAAGTCGTTTTTGCCGACTTAATTGGTTCCTGTACAATTTATCCTACACTCTTTCGAATTTAAGTCGTTTGTTCTGCTTAAAAAACTTTAACAGAAACAAGTACAAAACCACGTGAGAAACACCCAGTCAGGTGTACCAAATGATTACATCCATTCGGCTGTCAAAAGATTGTTTAACTCAAGATGGATGATAATATAATATTTTCTACGTGTACGTTTTTACGTTCGTACAATTGAGAGAAAATGTAGTTTATTCTGAGTTGATTAGAAGGCTAAGTTTTGTAGCTCGTATTTTTCGTAATGTTATTTTATTTTTTAAATATTGTACTGCATTAAAAATTATGTCATGTGGGTCTATTTTATTTTAACCATGTTCAATATTTTCAATTTAGTCAGTTGATGACCTAAAGTTTACAACAGGTGGATGACGTGTCATTCTGAATAAATCGGTTAAAATACAGTCGGTAACACGACGACAGACGCGACGTGTTATTGTCAGGGACCTACACAATCTCATTTGTTTGGTGACGGACTATACTTCTCTGCCCAATCACATACAGTAGCAGAGCGGAGTATGTGATTCTGTTGACCACGAGCCTCTACGCGATGTCTAGAGCCACTGACATTTTGTGAGAACATTTACGCGCCAAATTGTTCCAATGTCTATATTCCACCTCTGCAGTTCTGCTTCTTTGTTATTAGCAGAGTGTCTTTGTGTAAAGATGTTTCTTATTTGACCTTGCAGTCAGAATACGGCTACTGCGAATATCGCACATCTGTGATTTGTAGTAAAACGTTAAGACACGTGAGAGTTAAATTCAGCCAATCACTGACCATGGAGCTGAGCTGCAGATGTGCACACGAGGCACTGAAGGTAACTGATGTTGAAATATTTTCACCAAAAACAGGTGTCCCTAGTTATTAGAGCTGATGATTTTTGGTGAAAAGATTTCTGCCCCACTTTGTTTCACTGCTTTACGTGCACGCCTGTATCTCTGCTTCGAGGTGATTGAGGGCCGTATCTATGTACGGCTTTCGAATGACATCCAACTGCTCATCAATGCTTTCTCTATGGGGATAGCAGTTGGTTGTCATTCGAAAGCCGTTTATAGATACGGCCCTGAGTGTTTTAACTCCCAGAGTCTTGGAGTTCCATCCACATATCACGTACATGTGATGTCGCAGATAACCTTCTCCTGATTGCCACAGTCAAATGAAAGACGACACTCCACAAATATCCATAAAGTAGAACTGCAGAAATGCAAGTAAGGTACTGAAACATAGTGGGGCAAAAATATTTTCGCGAAAACTTCCGCTCTCTAATAATAGGTACAGATGTTGGTACATCGCGAAAATATTCTGCGCCAGCATGCCCTTCAAAACGCTCTAGTTTCTTGCAACATTTATGACTGTGTGATATACGTCTGGCACAACGTAGCTGTCTGCAGACCAATAACAGGCATAACATATTACAATAACGGGATTCTTATTGGCTCAGTGAACTAGAGCAACAGCTCCAAGTACAGTTGAAAGCCAGTAATCTTCTGGTAAGCTGAACGTGTGTTGAAATCCAACAAACAGTCAAGTTTTCCCTCGATAAACCATCATATCTATACTCTATCCATTCTAAGGTTGTAGCTAATTCATTCAAGTGAACGACAATTACATTTTTGGGGAGCATAAATTTAATTTGAAATATTGAAAAATACAAAGTAACTGCATTTTACGGCACAATCAGAATGAGAGGAATCAAGATATAATTCAATTGCTTTGATTTATTTCGTTAGCAGTTTTTATTTCTTCTGCAAGCTTAGGGTGGATAGGGTATAATAATAGGCTATAGTACAGCTTCTCTTGAAAGCGAGCACACTTCGCAACTGCGTGGAACATTTGTAATTGGAATGAAACTTTTTTTCGACAGACCACGACAATGTGAACCAAAGAGAGTCGCAGAACTTTGCTACAATAGTTCCGAGTCTAGTCTACTCCAGTTTAACTTCATGGGCTATTGGGAGCAGGAGTGCGTAGACACGGACCTTGATGTACGGAGACCCGGGATTTCCACGTAAAGATGTTTGTGCCAATTTGTTACAGTGCGTTATGTGAACTGCTGCAAGTTTGCTTCCTGGTCAATGATTGGGTGTTTTAACAAGCACGCGTCTTGGTTTCGAAGTGCCCTTACTATATGAGTGACGCATCTGCAGAGAATTATGCTGCCAATAACTAAGAACCAGAGCTGTAAATTTGGACGTAAGGTATTAAAACCATCTTGTGCAAAATTTCTTAACGAAAATCAATGGACCCGGTGTTATGACATAGGTTTATTGCGTGAACCATTGACTGATTGCTAGGCTTTTATCTAACGTCTTCATCATTGACGTTCTTTCGTTATGTATGAGCCCCCATTTGACTCGACCAATGATCACTCTGGTGAGCGGCTATGAAACGTTTTTCAATCTTCTGTAAACTTTTAATCAACTAAACTGTGTCTTACAACTATCGTCCAATCGTCAGAGACCCGAAAATTTTGCCAATTCACTGGCCTGTAGGATAGCCCCGAAGAATATCTGTTTACTGAAACAGATAACAGATGTTTATTGGCTGTAAGCTGGCGCGGTTGTATCACATGACTGTGCCAGCATTTAGTTGTTTCTTTATTAGTGGCTCAGCGTCCTACACGAGGTGTCAATCATGCCGAGCCAATTGCAAAATTGACAAGACCCAAAGGGCCCTAGCCTTTGCCCAAGATAAAATAAAGAGGAACAATTTCAAGTCCCTACACAGTTATGGAACATACATTGGCAGGAACTATTATCGCGATTTTACAATACCTTTACTGATCTATTAACAGCCTGTACATTTCGCTTTATTTTTCTGGGCGCAGACCAGACTGCAAATTGTTGTTCACTCCCTCGACATCCCAATTAGCGTACAATGTCGTGAATTGCCACGGGGAACGTTTTTAGACGAAATGTCCGTGGTACGGTGACCAGTCGCTAGGAAAAAGAACATTTCACCAGTTCAATCACCTGCATGTCATTAGAGTATATTGTGCAATACTCAAGCCCCGTCTATTCGTTCATGGTCTGCTGTTACAGTGAATAGCAGCTACTGAGCAAATCGTCGGGGCTTGTGTATACACAGGGTATTAGGTTCTAACTCTTACATGCAGTTATGTTAACTAGCGAATTTTGTCTTACCTACCAATATGCCTGTGGACCCAGAGATCGCAGATTGTGTTTACGGCTGTGAATGTCAACTAAATCTGGTCTATTTATAATAATAAAGAGTATAGAACCAGAATATTTACGAATTCATTTTAGGATGTGTTAGATTTAAAACTCCTGCCAATTCCTTCCGTGAATGGGCTACAATTTAGTAACTAGCACCAATAACCAATAACAAACTTGCTTCAAAACGTTCGCTGACTCATACGCTATCTTATCAGATTTACTCTCTGATGCAGAAACCCAATAAACACGATGACTGTGAGCACACAGGACCGTAGAGTCCAGTAGAAAGGTCATTGAACCCGTGCTATTTCCGCGTCTCTAGTAACGCGAATTTGGTATAGACATCCCTGGTTCGCGCTGTATTTGGTGAAAGACAAGACTCCAATTATCTATGCATACTCGTGCACAATTTGTGATTTCATTGCCCACCGGTAGTGACTCCTGTTTCTGGCAAAAATATGTCTGCGTCAGTTTGCTTCAGTGCCTCGTGTGCACAGCTCCGGCTCTGCCCCATGGTCAATGATTGGCTGAACTAAACTATCACGTGTCTTAACGTATTACCGCAAATCACAGACGTGTGTTATTCGCAGTAACTAGGTGCCGGGAGTTTTCGCGACAATGTTTTGGCCCTACTTAGTTTCAGTGCCTTTCATGCACACTGGCTGCTCTGCTTCGTGGTTATTGGCAAAGTTTTTTTTGTGCCGAGTTGTTATTCATTTGACTGAGCCAATCAGTACACAGATAAGTGCGACACCGCACGTCTGTGAACTGCGGGTTTAACCTCTAGACGTTAGGTGTTACGACATCCAATCACTGATCACGAAGCAGAGATGTACTGTAGGTGTGCACCCAAGTCACTGAAACAAAGTGGTGCAAAAATATTTTCGCGTAAACTTCCTGTTCTTAGCAGTAGCATTATTCTTACTGGTAGAGTCAAAAGAGAAACGTCTTTACGCAAGGACGCTCTGCCAATAACAAAGAAGCAGAACTGCAGAGGTGGAACTATGACAATCAAACAAGTTTGTGCACATATATTTTCGGTCAAATCATGGGTCCCTACCCACCGGTTTTTTGAGTCATAATTTATGTATTTGAATAATGTAACATGCGGTTGGTCACTCTACCGTCAGATTGTTCTCTGCTACAGTCCACGACTTTGTAGGCCAGTGGAAGACGTTGAGCGAACAAACAACAGCTTGTAGTCTAGCCGATGGCCCGAAAATAGCTCAAATGTTGCATGTCCCTACTTATTGGTCACTGTGAAATGTAATATTCCCCACTAGGCATGTCTTTTCTGGCGCATTTGTCTTCGGCTGTTGACTGATGTATGCTGTTACGTAATATTGTTGGTTACTACCGTCATACCGCTGGCTAACGCTGCTCGAGTTCTCTCCAAGTGCGGTGGTTTCGCTTCTGTGTGCTCAGCTATTCTAAGTCGAGACCATTCACAATCGAGCGGTGGAAGAAAACCAGTTTCACACTCTCGTGACGTCATCGTCTTCATCGCCGGGAGTGCCTCGAATAAGAAGTGATAGTCTGAAAGCAAACTACAGCGTTCCTCTCCTCCGCATCAGTGGCGAAGCGTAGTCACAGACTAATTAGTAATACAGACGTGAAATAACGTCGTGTCTCATTCGATACGGGAGCACCTCGCCGCTTATTGGCTGCTCCGAGTCTGTCTGGTTCTTGCATGTTACAGCAGGTTTTCTATTGGCCTGGTTGCCGGGTATCAGGGCAGCATACTTACGCTGATTGGCGATAGGCTAGAGACATGAACTTTTCGCGAAAAGAATTTCGCCCCACTTTGTTCCAGTGCCTTATGTGCACGTCTGCAGTTCTGTTTCATAGATATTGGCAGCGTGCCTTTGAACTGTGACGTTTCTCATTTGACTGTACCAATCACAATAAGGTTACTGTAACACCACATGTCTGTAATTTGCGTGTAAAACCCCACGACACACGAATGTCAAAACATCCAATCTCTGACCGTGAAGCAAGTCTGCGGACGTGCACACAAGTCACTGATACAAAGTGAGGCAAATTTCTTTTCGCGAAAAGTTCATGTCTCTAGCGATAGACGTCCAGCTTGCATTGGCAACAAGCTGGTACTCGTGATAATTACAATCAACAACCTAGTTTGCATTTAGGAATAATGCCTGTTCGTTCTAATAATCCAAGCGCACCTAATGATTTTGTGAAATGTTCTGTATATGTTAAAGTATCGACGAAATGTTGGATAACAGAAAATATGGATTCAACAACTACATTAAAACATTTGAGTCCACATAGTATGCAGTATTATGGCGATCCCAGTAAGACAAATGATCCTAATAACTATTATCATAATTTTCAAGAAGAACGTGTATATTGGCAAGGTACAGGAATAGCTCCTGTGGTAGTTCAGGCTCGTGCGGCTGATGCAAGTCCTATAGTTGTAGAGCAGGAAGTATCTTCAGATACATCAGCTTCAATGTTAACTAAAGTTCAAGACTTGCAAACTTGTATTGAAAATATTCATAATACTATTGTAAATGTGCAGACCACTATGCGTATGCGCACTATGCTTGCGTGTGCGACTGAGGTTTCCGTCTTACCGGCTGTTTCACTTCTGTATTCCTAAATATTCTGTGGCATAGTCGCGTTTCAAAGTAAGCGGTATCACACCCGAACATTACGTCATCATCACGTTCCAGAGTAGTGCCTGCAGGAGTCAATCATTGGTAGGGACAGGAAAATTTCGCGAATACAATGACCTGCACGTTAGAATCAACTATCTTATGCATACTCAAGCCCCGATTATTTGTCCACTAGCTGCTACTCAGTGGAACAGCAGAAAGTGAACGAATAGATAATACTTGAGTATGCATAGTACAAAGGATTCTTTCGTGCAGGTAATCGAACTCGCGATATTTTCCTGTCCCTAATCATTGGCTATATATTTATGTGGTCTTGTTACTTGAAAATGCATTTCCTTCTTCTGAATATTACTGGCTGGAGATTTACCTGCACTTACCAATCTAATGGTTACATAATCACCGTAGTGTTGTGTAAATCCATTGTCATAAGAACAGCTTCTCTTGGAACATGTCCATTACTAGAGACATGCACAACTCGCTTTAATATTTCACATGTACAGTCTGGAACGCAATCTATGATGTCATTGACCACTGGCCTTCACGTGATATCAATTATGAATTTGACTGCGGTAGTTCATTAGCTTGGAGATTTGACTGCTGTCCAAAAATGTTTTCCTCTGCAAACGTCGACACTTTATGCTAACGAAGATATCGAGCGAGCAAACAACAGCAAGGAGTTGTACTCTGAAGGTAGAAAATAATGCGAATTTCACATGTCTCCAGCAATTTCTTCGCCTTTGCACTGCTGAGCAATGTCCAGGGACGTGAATTTCCAGTTCGTTTCTGTGTCTCACACGCACATCTGCAGCTGTGCTTCGTGGTCATTGGCAAAGGCCGCAGGGCGTCGTTGTGAAGTGACGTCTATTATTGATCATAATAACGTTACTGTGACACCACACGTCTGTGACTTGCAGAGAGAACCCCATATAACGTTGTAGTTATGACTTCCAGTCACTGAACGTGAAGCAGAACGTCAGTGTACGTGAGACACTGAAACAAACTGGGTACATTATTCTGCCAGTAGCACACACTGTAAGACATTGTATGGACCTGTACCCAACGTGCGCATAGGAGTTCTGAGAACTTGCATAATGCGAAGAATTTTCCTATGTATTTATGGTAAGTGTCCTATTAAATAGTACGAAAAATGAGAACGTATAGGAAATAAGTCAACTTTGCATGGGAATGATACAATATTGTACTGTAACATTTCCATGCCACAAATAGGTTAGTTACTTCCAAGTAATGTGAAGGAAAAGTACTAATCTTCGTCCAACTTCTCCCATAGGTAGAGATGGGAAAAATTCGCTGGTTCGCTTACCTGTAGGCCAGTCTCCAAGAATATATGTGTGCTCAAGCTGTACTGGCTGCTCGCTGACAGTGATACCAACATGACTAGGCCTACATTTAGTTGCTCTTTAATTATTGGCTCAGCGCCTTCCTAGAGGTGACAAATAAGTCAACGTCCAATTGCAAAAGTGGCGCGAACTTACAGTTGTTTTAATTATAACTTGCGGCCAAAAGAAAACGCGAATTTTTCAGATCTCTACCCACAGGCAAGAAATGTCGTTGACTGCCGGGTAAAATGCATCTGTCCAATAATCAACAGTTGCAGGTTTGAGTGAGCAACTTGCTGTAAAGCGGTCACACACGTAGATGACATCACATATAGGCTACGGCCAGTGTCATCTCATACTGTAATACTGTATACATAGGACTGCTAAGTCTAGTCTGTTACCAAATAATAACGCGAAATTTGCTGATCCCTAGTAATGCACCTCGGTCTTTTCAACACACCTTTAAAAAATATGATACCTACAAGCGCATTACTAGAGGTACGTCAGTTTCGCAAATACACTTCAGGTCAGGTTGAACGCCAAACATATATACTTCATAATCACGTGTGTGATTAGCTGGCGGCTGTCACGAAACGCATTTGACTACTGCAAGCCAGTAGCAAATAAGGAAATTATTCATAGAGCTATCGCTTGTAATGTTGTAAGCCAATGAATAATCGACTGTATCCAGAGTGTGTACAGGACTGAGCAATCTTGGCTACTGCTAGATGAATCCGCGAAGTTGACGTACCTCTACGCATTACTGGCACGTGCTGAAGTCTGAGTTACTGTAGTTTGCCTTGGAACATGGCCATGCTTCACCACAGCTCGGCATTCACCTTGAACGAAGTTTCAACATGTTCCGAGACCAGCGACTGTACCGTTCCATGTCGTTGGCCACAGGAAGTAGGTAATACAGCCACAGGGTGCAGTAGACGATAGAATTGCGGTCTCTCGACATGCACTCGCTCTACAAGGTAATTATCACAGGAATGACTCATTTGTTCCGTCAGCCGGCACATTTACGCAGAGGAAACGCCATAGGTGAACGGGTCTGTTGGAAAGAGTGAGTCATAAATTCAACTTGATGTGCATCTTCAACTTCCCGTGCAATAACAGTTCCTGTCATTTTTTGAGTGATGAAACTTCTGCATTTAATTTTACTTACACATTTTCTATAGTTTGTTATGCTTCGACAGGGCAGAGGTAATCGTTTCTTACATTGTGTATAGTTGGAACTGGTAGACTACTATTGCGTATACTACTCCGAAAGGTAGCTAGTCAAAAACTAAGAAAAATAGTGAATGTGTGACAACTTGGTAACGCCTAAGAAGGCAATAGCTGTGCCATGTCCGACAGAAATTTTCAATAAAGCTCATTGTGTGGAACGTAAAGCGAAAATTGATGATTTAGAAGATGGCAGGTAAATCCTCCTTAAGACATTATTTTAGTGTAAACTGTAATGGGATCACTGTCCTGGCGCTTAATCTGCACAATATCGTTTTGGAAGAGAATTATCTTCTGTTTAAGTACTAATTTCACGCTAAACAGATTTACAAACAAAATAGTTTTCTGCCCGCTTTGGGAAGACATTCGAATCATGCGAGTATTGGGACATCCAATAAAGTAATTTTTGGGGAGTCAAAATGATAAAAAAGAGGAAATTTTGGATGTTTTTCTGAAGGATAATGAGGGGAAAAGATGTATTTCGAGTGATGTTATTGAAGTTGGCCAGTGGCATCTCTACTTTTAGTCCCCTTTCCCTCCTCCCAAATGAACTTAAACGTAATATTACTAGCCAATCAGCAGCTGTGACGGACAGGATAGAATAGGTTAAGGCCTGACCATTAGGAAAATATTCTACATCACTAATTGACAAATCAGAAAATTTGTTTCGTCTCTAGTTCCTCATTGTAGCAGATTAACAATCGATTAACTCCGCTACGACATTTCGCGTCTTCTGCTACGGTTCTTTGTGTCCATCATACTTCCCGCGGCTTAATCTAAAGTGCTCACTTTATCGTCAGTAGCCTATACTTACGTTTTTATAAAGCAAACACCTGCAAATTCCTCGTTGTTATCTGACAGCAGACTGGGTTCTGAGTTCCTGTTAGCTCAACACTTCTGCTGTTTGCCGACTCGACTTTAGTGTATTTAGTTTATTTCGTGCTCATCATAATTGTGGATGTTTTTACTTCTTTTTTCGTAATTTCAAAAGCCAGTTTTAAGAATTTCCTTAATATTGGTGGGTCCTACAGATATGATACTCCTTAAGTTCATTTGCATTTAATATTTTTATGCATATACCCTGCTCGCTTTATCGAAATGGAAGTTGTTTGAAAACATTTTGGTAACACGAGATATCTATGGAACCATTTTCCAGAACTACTTAAAAATCGGTACATATATAGTACTAGGCAAGATGACTTTAATAATTTTTGTCCATTACTTATCCCCATTTATAAAAACAGCGGCTAATTGAAATTTCTTTGATCAAACGAGATATGTAACGAAACAATTTTCAGAATTTTATGTAACTCATCAAATGCATGGTACGTAATTATATGATATTAATAATTGTGTGTTGTTCATGTTGAGTTTGTTTTGTAAAAATACAGCGTTTTGAACATTTTCGATTATACGAGGTATCTAAAGAGTGACATTTCCGATTTTCATCAAACCTGTACTCATTTAATTCTGAGAATGTAAAAATGACTAATGTAATCTTCATACAATATTCATATTTACAGAGGGATGAACATTGAAGATTTCTTTATCACCTAAGATATCTTAATGAATCATTAGAGATGATGGTTTATCGCGGGAAAACTTGATTATTTGCTTGGCTTCAACGTGCGTTTAGCTTATCAAAAGATTACTGGCTTTTCCTTGTACGCGAAGCTACTGCCCTATTTGACTAAGCCAATAAGAATACCGCTATTTTAATATTTGATGCATGTTATTGGTCTATAGACAGCTACGTTGTGTCAGTGTTTTGAAGGCTATGTTGGCACAAAACATTTTCGCGATATACCATCATCTCTATGAATCATTAATCAAGATCTCATATAACTCGGTACGCATGTAGTGGGCTATCTAATACAGAGACTTCAGTTATATTCAGGCCTATTTTGTTCAAACCAATATATATATTAGAAAATTCCTGTTCTTTAACTTTTATTGATGACGTGAATAACGAACATTATTTTTCAAAGATTTTCCAAAACTCGATACACATTATACAAATTTCATCGAACATTTATTTAACTATTCTTAATTGGCGTATGTTCACCATATTTGACATGAGCACTAGAATAAATTAATAAATTATTTCGTATTTCTAGACGTACGTAAATTATTTTAACTTTTAGAGTTAATTGGCACTGACGCTGAGGAAAGTAAGCTTATTATTTACGCTGGAATATTCTTATTTTTTTAACCAGGTAAGATATATTTTGAAATAATTCATTTCCTTTATTTGTGTTCTTCACTCTCTGTTAAGTTCACTAAATTTAGGCATTTAAGCTTATGTTACTGACACTTCATTTTCATATTATAACTAAACTGGTAACATAAACGTCTTCCTGTTCAATGTATTGAAGTTCTGAATGTCGTTTGCGTAAAACGTTTGCGACATAATGCTGACCTCAACGACACTGAAGACATATTTGACACCAAATTAACGTAATTTATTGTCTTCCAGTATAATAGATTTAGCCTACGTGTAAAAAATGTTTACTGTCCTTATTTTCATGGAATGTCCTCCTTTCAGGAAGTGAATAGCCTTTATTTTATTAAATCCCGAGTTTCTCGTAACCCTACATCAGACAGAAGACACACAGGTACCAACAACAAGCCAAGATAACTGCTGCATACCTAAAATGTAAACAACAACACAAGCGAAGTTTCCTTGGAAAGAATGAAGCGAGTAATCACAAAGGAAACGAGACGAGAGGCAAACACAAAAGCAGCGAGTAGACGAGACAACGAGCAAAGAAGAAAGCAAATACAGAGACGTGAAAATAACAGTTGAATACACAGCGAAGACAGCACAGACGAACACAGTGGCGAAAAAACACTTTTATTTGCGCAGAAGATGATGGAAACTACGAAAACAAGTTCAAGGCGTGCTGTAAGCTTACAAAGAAGTAGTTCTGAGTTTTGAGTAAGTTTTGATTCGCTAATCTCAAGTTGGCTTCACCGGTCACATATTTTGCACTTTACTATCTGCGTGCTCTCTTGGTCTTTCTTTCGGCATCAGATGTCAGACTACTTACGCCATATTTTCGTAAGTAAGTAACCTAAATAAGTGGTAAAAGCGCCGTTTTAACCACTGCTTCCCTTCGATTTATTGCTAGCTTTGTGGTAGCCGGTTCAACCAAGGTTACATAATGAACTGCGACTGCCAATTTCACGCTATTTCTGACCATAACTGGACTCAAGTTGTTCGTTTGCTCAGTGTCTTCCACTGACCTGCAATGTCTTTGATGGTAACGTGTAAATATTTGAACAAGATAGTAAACGTTTCGTGGTAGAATGACAAATTGCATTTAAAACAATGAAATGCATAAACCACATCTCATAAAGACGGTTGAGCAACGAAACCACAGGTTGTGCTCGAATGTGTACACGTCAGTGCAGTCTAGTCTGTCAACAAATAATAACAAAAAATTGGCATGTCTGTAATAATGAACCACAGAAATAACACCTTTGTGGTAACCTCAAAATATTTATTTATTACGAACTTCAGCAAAATATTGTGAGTAGTTGCCGCAAACATTTATTGCTGACATCAGTATAATTTACACTGACTACAAAATTATTTGTAACCATTACAGAAAAAAAACTGGTAAGTTTCATGTTGGCAACCGTCTGTAGCCACCACAAAACCTCTTGTTTTCTATGAGGGGCGGATTAATTAATGCGTTCTGATAAGACTCCCAGCAATAACAAATGTAAGTTAATAAGATATATAAGTTACGATTTGTATAACCAAACGCGTGTGGATCCACGAGTTAATAAAGAAAAATGTTTCCACAATTTTGTGTAAATGCTTTACGTGTACATCGACCTTTGCTTCATGGTTATTATTAGCATGTTCAGACACGTCTCTTTTTTATTACAACAACCATATTAGGCTATAGTGACATAAAACGTCTGTTATTTACAAGTAGAACAGCAAGACATGGGAGAGTTCAAATACCCAATGAGCAATGACTGAAGCCCCGGAAATTTTGCAGATTCAACTGAGGAGTGGTTGGATATCAAAGATATGTATACGTTGGAAACTTTTTCGATCGGGGTCATTGTTTATTAAACGTGACCGTGAGGACTCCGAACCAATGGCGGACATACATAAAAACACTCGTGGACTCCCGCGCTACATCGTCAAATGTTCAAATGCTCACTGACTGGAGCAACAGGCAATGTACAAGTAGCTGAGGACATAGCGTATACAGTGCTGTGGAGTCCAGCTTGCTTGTCGTTGAACCCGCGATATATCCGGGGCTCTACCAATGACTGGCCATGAGGACTAATGGTGAAAAAATTTTTGCCACAAAATCATTGCTATCCCCATTGGGCTTAGGTATAGGCGAACAAATTTCGCAGTTAACTAACAGAAATAGACACACGGAAAACACGTGGAATATGGGGAATGCCCGAACATGCTTTGGACACCCACGAGCAAGATACGAGGTTCCGAGTACACTTGCAGTGACGTCAGATACGGCAGAAATACACTAAATTGGTTGTTGTGTAAACTACTATACGACCAGGTACGGAAGGGGCAAACGCCAGCATATTCTGCACCACACAAACCGCCATTGATTAAGAGTAGTTAGTTCTCTGGAGGGAAACATACAGCAGCTGAACGCCGTGTGATATATGTGGTATGGTAAGATAATTGGGATTTACTTCTCGTGTCAGTGAGGTCATTTAAGACGGTGACACACAACTAAATGCAATTAAAATGCCTTTCCACAGAGACAGCTGCTAATAACAATGAATCAGAACTGCAGATGTGCACGTAAGACTTGAAAACAAATTTATGCCTATTTTTTTTTTTTTTTTTTGCAAAACGTAGGGGTCTTCATTTATAGGCAAAAGTTTTCTATTTTTTTTTTCTCTGAAAAAATACGCCTATTCCCAGAGTAGTTATATGCGGTATTACGGGTTTACACGAAGTCACTGATTTTACAGAAGACACTTTATTGCATAATTAAAGGTATGTGCAAGTATAAATAGATCTGCTTGGTAAACGGAACTTGAAACATATAAACCGTTTGAAGAAATCAGGAAGTTTTACGTCGATCTACAGACGGCTTTATGAACGTATAATTTTGTTGCTGCGTTAATTTAAGAGGACATTGCTAAGTGAAACACTTCCCATACACTGCTAATTAGTTATCTCAGAAAATTTTCACCACCTTCAGACGAAATCTATACAGTGATCAAATTAAATAAAATGAAAAGATTTGTGTGCCCGAACTCACGTGTGTATATATGTCTAGAAATTGGTTAAGCATCTAGTGACCTGGGAAAGCACTTAAACTTAAATCACTGATGGTCTCTCAGTGATTATCAGCAGTTAGTAACGGAACAGTATCTGTAATCAGTAAATATTTTGCTTGTTAGTAATTGGACAGTTTCGTATGAATGGCAGCGAGTTTTGTGAATGTAACAGAAAGCAACTTTGTACTTACGCGTTAAACTGGTTAATAGAGTTTCCCTTCTTTTATAATATTATTTTAATATAAGGTAATTTTTGCGTCTCAAAAAAGACCTAATGTGAACGCATTTATAAATTATTTATATTTTCAAGTTAATTTTAGTTGCATTTAGAAGATTATATTCAAGTAACACAATTAATCTTGGAGTACCGCATGAACCATTTTAGGAGTTAGGTGTTATAGTCTAACGGTAATTCCTGATTTTTTTTGTCTCGCATGTAATCCTGAGTGCTCAAGCACAGAAAAAACGGGTTTGTAGTGACCACGAAATGTTTATCAGTATGGATCTCACCAAAATTTGTTGTAATGGTTACCATTTTTTGTAGTGGTTACGATTTTTTGTAGTCACTGCAAAACTTCATTGGTTGCAAAAAAAAACGATTAGTTACCATAAAAAAAATTTAGTAAGGTAATGATGAAAAAATATTTTTTGAAAACAAATAAGCTCTTTTTTAAATGAGATACTTTGAGAGGGTTAAATATAATACTTCTAGCCTCACGCAAGGATCTTCCCATATGCGCGCGTACACTATTTCTAGTGATATTCACCACTCATTAGCAGTGTAGGAGGGATGACTGGCGTTTTTATGGCTACAAAACTAGTAAAATCAGTTCTATCAAAACACTTGTTCGTACATACATGCACACAAACACGCACACACACTTACACCTACACATACCTACACATACCAACAAACACACACACATGGATTGTTATGTACTGTACATACTGTTCACGGCCAAGACCATATTTTAAAGGCTGTCTGGTCAGATATGTTATATATATGTGCATACACATACATACACACACGAGAAATATATTTCATCGTGAATTCATGCCACCTTAACAAATGGTGATACGAATTTGATAACAAGAGGGGAAACAGCCAGAATTTACGGCTAAGCCTTGCAATGTTAAAAAGATTTTAGTACTATTTAAACAGCTTGTAACGTGCAAGTACTGGTGTAAGAAGGCATTAAGAAAACATGTACTTAATTAGGGTAATCTTCGAAACTGGAATTGTCTGGTCATGTGACCATTCATTCGATTCGGTATCGCGTCACGATACCAAATCTGCCACGAAAAATATGCTATGAGGATTTTTACTGACATGATATTAAATAAGAGTAAGATATTGAGAATCTGGGCCGTTCCCTCGGGCCGGCATAGCAGATGGTGTCGCGGAGCTTGGCGTCATCCTGCTCCATTACTCTTCCCACACCCCTCCGTTGGACCACTCTGGTCAATAGTGGGAGGGGGATGTAGCAGCCTATGGAAACGAGGCTTAGATACAATGAAAAATAATATACATTAGAAATTTGGGTCGAGTTATCAGTTAATTTAAATAAGTAATATAAGTTAAGTAAAGAAATGAGAATTGTCCAGAATTTAAAACGTAATTTGTAAATTAAATTTAATAAATGTTGCGATGGTGTACTACAGGGCTGGCTTCGGTAGGAGGGGCTGTTTCTGAATGCTCTCTTCCTATTGGCCGGATTACCAATACCGGGACCGGTGGCGGGTTTTCGGCCAGTGTGGAGAGGGGGAGATCTTCACTGACTGCGGAAGAAGGAGGTCGCGAGGGGTGCTTGCGTGGTCGCGGTACTTCGGGGGTTCGGGCGTCGACGAGTCAGGGCGGCAGACCGCTAACGAGACGACCCGATCAGCTGATTAACAACGACGGGGCGAGTGAAGTTGATCGGCGGCGCGACGGTAAATGCGGTGGATAAGCGGGATTTCAAGGGTCACTAGGTCAAACGACAGACCGCCGACACGACCACTTAATCCGCGTCGACGGCAGATGGCGGGCTGCTACTAACTCAACTTCAACTTAGTGTATCGGCCGCGCTAGATTGACGGGTCTGTACGATTATTGGCCACGCCCGCGGGAGTCAGTAACTCAGTGCATCATCGACTTATAGAAAGTGGTAAGACCTTGTTTTTACTAAACCTAATACCACAATAATAATCAAATGTTAAAGAACAATATGTATATAAAACATTACGACAAACAGCTAATTAACAAAGACAGGGACGTCGTAAGCTGTTTATCGAAACTGAACGATTATTGCATTATTTTGACACTAATATATATTTATTTATGCCCTATTTTTTTTCGTAGTAAAAGACCCAACATAATATTTATAGTTTTCTGCACACAAATTAATACAATTTTTAATACAGATAGCCTAAATGCCGAAATAAATCAAAATATTTTTTTTTGCAGATGTAAGCCTATTGTGGGTTATTTTGCTTTGTTGGAAGTTATTTGAGTTCTTTGCAACATTATAAAAACCACCTAATAAATGCCTTAAAAATTGCTTATTTTACCATGAATACTTAATATGTATAGACAAATAGGTACGCATTTACCTTAAGGACATATCAAAACATTTGCGAAGACCACTGACTTGTAAACTAGCCTCCAACAATACGTGTATATTCTAGCAGACAACAGCTGATAATTGCCTGTTCGCTGATAAAGTGATGCCATATGATTGGGCTTGTGTTCAGTTGCATATTTATTATTGACCCAGTGGTACCTAAAAGAAGCCACGTGCCAATTTCTTAAGTGTCACGACCAGTTGTTTGAATTCTAGCTTGAGACTTAAATAAATTGCTGATTTTGGAAGCTTTTGCCTGTGTAAATATATAGAAAGATACCTCGGATTTCAGCGAAAATATTTTTTTGCACCACATTGTTTTAATGTCTTATGTGCACATCTGCAGCTGTGCTTCGTCACTATTGGCTGAGTGTCTTTGTGTAGATGCGTCACATATTTGTCTGTACCAATCAGAGTAAAGTTATTATAACACACGTCTGTGATTGACGGATATAAACTCTTGATGCTTACAGTAGAAAACATTGAATCACTGGCCATGAAGTACAGCTGAAGCTGTAAGCGTGCACTGTATAAATGTCCTAAAGTGTTTATGAAGTATTTAATCTTACCGCAGTGTGATATAGTTACCATACTTCTGCCGTGTATATGTGCAAACTTTTATAACTGTTACAATACAAGTCTATCATACACTTGACTGTTGTATAACAAATTTAGGAATGCTACCAGGGATGTCTGGGAAACAATTCTACCATGCCCACTTTCTTAGCACTCCTATACGCACGTGTGACAAATTTACTAACAATTTTTTTAGAGTGCAGAATATCGGAACAAAATTGTCCAAACACCTTTTCACGTAAATCAGAGGTCCCTATCAATAAAATAAGAACAATCAATCTTGGAATAGTCTCACGATAGGCCAACTGACCTGACAAGTAACAGATAACTTACATAAGTATTAACGAACAAGACGTATAATCTGCTTTGTTTGTTGTAATTAATGTTTTTGAACACTATAGTTACAGTGAATAAACCGATCGTTTTTAAATGTACTGCCAACAACAAAACTTAATTTTATTGCAAGTCCTACTCGGTAGTGCTTGCACATGGTCAATAAAAGATTTTTATACTAACCTCTTCACTTACACATCGTCGTATGTTTAAGGAATATTAAAATTATGCATGTTTGGTCTGGTTGCTATTCACTGGAACAGTATACTAGCGACATGCAAAATTCACGTAACTTTCATACAGCTGACTAGACTCCAAGTGACTATAGGCTCGTTCGACGACTCCCGCTTGTCGATGTTGTCGTGACTTGCCACGGAGAATGCTTACATGGTAGAGAGGCCAATCTATTTAAAGACGTAAACACGTAAATGACAACACTTAAAAGTTCGTGGCCAATTGAATCGCAGATTATGCTCTGTTATGTATAGGAGAGTGAAGTTTAGTCTGCTACAAAATGATAACGCGAATTTTGCATGTCTTTAATTATAGTTAGAGCCATGAATAGAGCCCGGTAATTTTCGCGAAAAGAATTTTGCAGCACTTTGTTTCAGTGCCGTACGTGCGCACCTGCATCTCTGCTATGTGGTCAGTGATTGGATGCCGTAACACCCAGCGTGTCGAGGTTAAACCCACAAATCACAGACGTGATGTGTGGTAGTTATCCGTGTTCTGATTGGCACAGTCAAATGAATAACGACTCTGCAAAAAATACTCTGTCAATAGCCACAGACTAAATAGTAACCCCGACATGAAATGATGTGGCGGCTTATTTGATACGAGCGAACTCCGCCGCTTATTGGCTGCCCGAGGTTGTTGATACCAGCCCCGAGTATGTTTGGCTCGTGTACGTTACTACAGGTTTCTTATTGGCCTGACTACCGGCTAGCAGAGCAGCGGCCTTACGCTGATTGGCAGCAAGCGCTTCCGCCATGTTGCTGGCCAGG
>PNEQ01127211.1:60028-71839 GCA_003012365.1 Medauroidea extradentata | reverse complement strand
CAATAGCCATGAAGTTGAACTGCAGGTGTGAACGTAAGGCACTGAAACAAAGTGGGGCAAAAATCTTTTCGCGAAAACTACCCTAGCCATGAACTTTTCGCGAAAATAATTTTGTCCCATGCAGTTTGTTTTAGTGCCTTACGTATGGATACGCAGTTCTGCTTCATGTTTAGCTATTGGATATTATAAATATCACGTGTCTTGGAGGTTCTTCTATCCGCAAATCATAGACGCGAGGTGTTGCAGTATTCTTATTGGGATTGGCTCAGTCAAATGATAGACGTTACTTCACAAAGACACAGCTGCCAATAATCGATGAAGCAGAGCTGCAGATGTGCACTAACGCACTGAAACAAACTGGAACAAAATTATTTTCGCGGAAAATTCATGACCCTAGTGATAACTTGAGTCTACTTAGCGCAATGCGTTATAACATGCAGGTCATTAAATTCGCGAATTCGCCCTTTACTTGACAATAACTCTTGAGGCTTCTGAACGTGCGCAGTGCTGAAGATTGTTGATTTGTTTTCAAACAAATCGTGAGATGACGAGTATGATATAGAGCCAAGGAAAAAATTTTGTTCTAGGAAAGACATTGTTTTGTAAACATAATTGATCATATTGAAATATGCCTTCAGCAATAAGAGGGCCTGAAAAATGTTTCCATTTTCTTTTGGCCACAAGCTGTAGGTCAAACAACTGTAAATTTATGACAATTTTCCAATTGACTTCACGTATGTGACACCTCTGGAAGGTTGATAGTAAAGAAGCAACTAAATGCTGACCATATAACGTGCAGTGGTGGCTCGTGGGTTGTTGCCAGGTGGGGCTGCAGATAGTCGGAACTGTACACTCTTGATGAACGCGCCGTAGATCAACGGCCATGAAATATTTGCCGGCTACTAGATCTGTTGTGACCACTCAGTAGTAAGGGGCACCTGCACATCAGCATGTCAGTGGCTGTAGAGTCAACCAGCGCACAACCCTGTACAGCTCTTGGCAACTGCAGCCATACCTGGCAACAACCCACGACCCGCCACTGATAATGTGGTATCACTGTGTCAACAAGAAGCTAATTTCAGCTAAAATACACAGGTATTCTTGCTGACTAACATGAAGGTCAGAGTGAAACCGCGCATTTATCCTGTCTCTACTAATGAGAAGACTTGAGAGTCGTTTGTGAGAGGTACATTTATGTCCGCTCCTCCTCTCCTCACCGCGCGTCGTTTGTGTTTCGTGCCGCACTCGACATTCAGCGCACGTAACGCGCGATTTCCTTAATGCTACGAGACACGGAAATACGTGATTGTAATTTTGACTCGCTGAACACGACACCTGTATGTTCTGCCATAGATACCTCGAGCAGAACGTTACGTTATTCGATGTGGCAACCATGTAAAATAAATGTCGCATTACTAGAGACCTTCAAATGTCGCGTTATTGTCAGAGAGCAGACTGGACTTCAAGTAACTACTGGATCAGATGACTTCCGTTCAGTGGCGTGTTGTGGATGTGTTGCAGGGTAAGCTGTACTTAGAGACGTCTGTACAAATTCATGAGTTGACTATCGGTAGAGGTGATGGTATGTCGTGAAAATGTTTTGTGCCAACACAGCCTTGTAAACTCCGTAGTTCCTTGCAGGACGTATGATTGGCTGTTGTGCGTCTGACACAACCTAGCTGCCCGCAAACCAATAATTAGGGCCCGGTAGTTTTCGAGAAAAGATTTTTACAGCACTTTGTTTCAGTGCCTTACGTGTGCACCTGCATCTCGGTTTTGTGATCAGTGATTGGATGCCGTAACACCCAGCGTTTTCAAGTTTAACCCGCAAATCACAGACGTGATGTGTGGTAGTTATCCGTGTACTGATTGGCACAGTCTAATGAATAACGACTCTGCACAAAAACACTCTGTCAATAGCAACGAAGTTGAGCTGCAGGTGTGCACGTACGACACTGAATCAAAGCGTGGCAAAAATCTTTTCACGAAAACTACCGGGCCCTACTCATAATAGGCATCAAGTATCACAATTGTGGGATTCTTATTGGGTCAGTCAAAAAGAGTAACAGCTGCACTTACAAGCTAAAGCCAGTTATCTCCTGGCAAGCTGAACGTATGTAGAAAAACCCAGCAAACAGTCAAGTTTTCCCGCGATAAACCATCATCTCTAGAGACACTGGTAAATCGCGGGAAAAGTTGATTGTTTGCTAGGCTCCAACATACTATGTATAACATTGAAGGTTTTGCACTTATATTGGCTATTGTTTATATGACGCACCGTGTCCCTCTTCAACAGACCCTATTAGAACTGAACAGTTTTAACACAGAACGTATGTGGTTTGTCAGAAAACTGTTCACACGTGTTACGATTGAGATACTACAGTTTATTGGAGACTATGTTAAATATTTTCGCGATTTTCCAGCGTCTCTAGCCATCGGTAGTGGCGAGGCAGGAGTGTGATGCCTAGAGACAGGTAGTTTTCGCGGATATATTTTTGCATCTACTTGTTTTGGTGACTTAGGTGGACGCCTGCAGCTCTTCTTCATGGTCCATGATTGGATGTTTTAACTCTCACTGTCTTGGGTTTCTATCCGCTGTTAACCGTGTTCTGATTGGCACAGTCAAATGAGAGACGTCGTTGCTCAAGTGCAAGCTGTCCATATCCGTGACGCAGAACTGCAGGTGTGCACATATGGTATTGGAACAAGATGATGAAAAAATATTTACGTGAAAACTTCTGCTCCCTAGTGATGCCACTTGTAGTAGGCATCTGTCAAATTTGTACAGTCGTCGCGAAATACAGCTAACCTTGCTACACACCCACACCACTCCACTGCTTTCGTTGTTGGCCAGCTGTTAGTGTGGTGCTCCTGAAGGACCTGATCAACTAAAGCTATAATGCAAAATAATAAATGGCTTTGTGATATTGGCAAACAAAATACGTAGGCACCAGATAAATTCGTGTGTTTACTGAACTGTAAGTTACTCTCCAAGACAATAAAAAACAGCCGCAATATATGTATAAAATAAACCGTATCTCGTACAAATATAAACATTTTTAGAACAATAATAATTTTCCATCAAGCGTCTACTTAACATGCCCATAGCTTGGGAAAGGAACAGTTCGCGAGTTCAATTACCGACGTGTTGGAATCCACTGTCCTATGCATACTCGAGTCCGTCCATTCGTTCATTTTCTGTTGTTCCAGTGAGTAGCAGCTAATGGACAAATGGCCGGAGCTTGTGTATAAATAGGACAATGGATTCTTACACGCATCTCGTTGAACTCGCGAAATATTCCTTTCCCTACATAGCTGAAGTTTTTCTTTTGATACTGGTTTGTCCCATCTGATTGTTTACGTTGGTACGCCGTCACTGAATAAGTATATTTCATACTTTATACAACCACTTAACAATCCTCCAATTATAAAAAAATCAGGCCGTTACACTATTTTGTAAAACACGGTGGAACAATAGGATTCTTGCGACTTTCCACTTTCTCTAATCATTACAAATTATTAGTAATGAACCATTTCTCTCGTTTAACAACACATTGCTGGAATCATCACTTTCAACCTGGAGTTGCAATATTATGTCTTCATAAATAGGTTGATTCACTGAATGGTGTTCCCAACAGAAAAAATTTTGCTCATGAAGTTGCGGAAAGTACTTTTTAGGATTTCCCTTTTTTTTTTTCTTTTTTTCGGTACAGCCTTTCGAATTACTGGAAGTTAAGTTACATTAAACGCTTTTAGCGTTAATTAAGGAACCAAACCCTCTTAAAAATAAGCGTGGATGTCTTATTAATGAGATAGTAGCCACTTGACAATATTTGTGCGCAATGTAATGTGTTCCGGCGTTGAGGAACGAGAACTGCAAATGAATAGACACATGACGAGGATTATTTTCGAGCCAAGCTATATTCCAAACTTTTGGGTGTTTTTGTCGTTTCTAAAACTTAAGTAAAGAAGTGAACTGGAAAATTTACGTCCCAATAATGCTATACCATGGCCACCCTTAACAGAAGGTCGCGGCCTTAGATCTGGCAACCATGTCAGAAAGGGTCACTTTAACACTTCTTTTGTCTCGACAAAGGCAGCGGCTTCCCCTGATTCGCCGGTGTGTAGGGCAGAATAATGAACCAGGTACAGCCATTGCCTTTGGAGAGATAAAATAAGAGTTTAAATGACACTTGTGTGCAGGGTTGCCAGATCTAAGGCCGCGGCCTTCTACTAAAGATGGCAATGGCTATAGTTAAGCCTACACTCGGTTATAGGTTTTTAAAAAGAAGGTATACACCTTCTTGTTCAAGGCATTCTAAAGAGATCCGTTAAGAGGCGGTTGTAATCATGCATCTTCTTATGCAATTTGTTTATGTTTTAATATGGCACATTTACGTATGATAATTTATTCTGTTATTGTTTATTTGAGAGTAGAATACAAACGGAAGCCTTGTAACGTCACGACAAGTTTGTTTATCTGTTTCTATCCTTTACGTAGCAGATGTATTTTTAAATTTTAAACGACAAATTTACTATCCGTGTGAATGATGATAATATCAAAAATAATAATACAAAATAGGCTCTCAAATATCCAATTTTTTTTTTGGCATACAAGCATATTCGGGCATATTCGAGCAAGCATGCAAGTATTATCGTGTGTATGATATGTTCACGGAACTCTTACACAAGGTGGTGTATGCGTTTTTGTTTTCCTTTTGGTTGTCACCGTCTTGTTCCAGAAATATAACCGTGTGTGCTAGGTAAGGTTAGGTTAGGTAAGTGGACGGTACGTCTTGTCAACAGCGAGGTCGTTAGATACGGTGACACAACTTGGTGCAATGACAAATGACAGCAGCTGAGAGAGGACTCTGTCATGGCATTTGTTAAGGAGCCATCCCAGCATTCACCTGGAGCGATTTCGGGAAACCATGGAAAACCAAAATAAGGATGGTCGGAGCCGGGTATCGAACCCGGTTCCTCCTGAATGCCATTCCAACGTGTTATCGTTGCACTACTTCGCTCGGTGTGTGTACTAGGTTTTATGTTTCAAAGTACAGCCAGTGAGTAAATATCTGCTCGTCCATGCTCAACTAGCTTCGTGAAATATTTGTTACCTACAGGTCAGCAAACCGTGAAAACTTTTCCTGTCTCAAGTTATCAGCAACTTTATCGTGATGATAATATGGTAGATAAGCGTAGTACAGGTCGTTCAAAGTAGAGTGAGTCTTTTAAGAGTGTCTTTTCAAGAATTAAAAGAATGACTATAGTTTGTTCTTGCCTCAGACGTTGAATTTAAAAGTATAGCCAAGTATATTCGTTGTATACATTGTTTTATTTATATTCACATATATTATATCTTGTTTCGATGGAAGTAGATAAATAACAAGAAATTGAAAAGCATTTTCTTTACAAAGCGAAACAGGTTTTCTTTACAACAAACAAGATTTTTCTTTGAGGATATTTAGCTAACAGGAAATAAATATTTCCTTACAGCAAAGAACAATAGAAAAACTGTTTTCAGTGTTACTATTTTTTTCTTTACAAAGATTTTTTAAATAATATAAATTTCTTTGTAGCAAAGTTAATGTACATTATTTTAAAAAAATACAAGTTTATAAAACAATAGCTAACTTTACCATAAATATTTTTATAAAACTATCTTATTAGTTACACAATTTACTACAACTTTAAACAAACATTTTCTTTGCGGTGAAGTCACTTTGCAGTAACTTAAGGTTAAAACAATTTTTCTTTACAGCAGCAAACATTTTGTTGTGACAAAGGAAGTATTTTCATATACCTGCTGCTCCAGTGAGTGGCTAACTATACACTCGATACTGTAGCGCGGACGGCCGTTGTGTATTCAAGCAAGTGCGCTGTTGGTTCAAAGTCCTCAAGGAAGAGTTTCGTTTACTGTGACCTAATCGCGAAAGTTATGAACGGATATACGAGTTTGGAATCTTACATATTTCTAAATGCATTCGCGAAATTTCCGAGTTTTCAACTATGAGTTATAGGCTTCTTCTCTTAGCTTATTTATTGGTAGGGACGGGACAAATTCTCGGGTTCACTGATTTGTAGACTAGCCTCCAAGAATATATGTGCTTTCATACAAATAGCTAGAGGTACGTCAATTTCGCGGATTCATCTGGCAGTAGCGTAGATTGCTCAGTCCTGTACACGCTCTGGATACAGTCAATTATTCATTGACTTACAACATTACAAGCGAAAGCTCTATGAATCATTTCCTTATTTACTACTGGCTTGCAGTAGTCAAATGCGTTTGGTGACAGCCGCCAGCTAATCACACACGTGATTATGAAGTATATATTTTTGGCGTTCAACCTGACCTTGGAATGTATTTGCGAAAATGACGTACCCCTACAAATAGCATGTGTTCGTTAGCTGCTCGCTTACACAGCCTGTATTGAGTTACATGTTTATTATTGCCTCAGCGTCTTACACGATGTAACAAATAAATCTAGAACCAATTGTTAAAGTGACGCGAACGTACAGTTGGTGAAATTCTAGCTTGTGCCTAAAAGAAAACGGTAATTTTTCAGGTCCCTAGCTATTGGTAGAGGCACGAGTACTTCGCGTATTGTTTGTAGGTCAAGTTGAACGTCAATTATTAGGGACCCTTGTTTTTCGCGAAAAGAATTTTGCCTCACTTTGTTTCGGTGCCTTACGTGCACGTCTGCAGTTCTGCTTCGTGGTCAGTGATTGGATATTTTAACTCTCAAGAGCCTTGGGATTCTACCGTCAAATCAGAGACGTGTGATGTTGCAGGAACGTTATTGTTATTGGCTCAGTCAAATGAGATACGTTTCTTCACTTAGACACGCTGCCAATAACCATGCAGCAGAATTGCAGTAGTGTACGCAAGACACTGGAACAAACTGCGGCAAAATTCTTTTCGCGAAAAACAAGGGTCCCTATCAATTATGTATACTTCACTGTCATTACTATGATAGGACGACAGTAGTCCTGATAGACATTTGACGATTGCAAATAAGTAGAGACATGCAAAATTCGCGTTATCATTTGGTAGCAGAGTAAACTTCACTTTCCTATACATATCAGAGCATAATCTGCGATTCAATTGACCACGAACTTTCATGTGTTGGCATTGGCATGTGTTACGTCTTTACAGAGATTGGCCTCTCTACCGTGTAAGCATTCTCCGCGGCAATTCACGACTATATCGGCCAGCGGGAGACGTCGGACAAGTCTATAGTCACTTGGAGTCTAGTCAGCTGTCAGAAAATAACGCGAATTTTGCATGTCTGTACAAATAAGTAATAAGTAAGGAAATAAATCGTTGCGAACACACGTGGTACTTGTGTGTACGTTTAGTAGCCAATGAATAATCTACTGTAGCCAGTGTGTGTATAGGACCGAGAAGTCTAAGCTGCCACCATTTGAATACGCGAAATAATCGTGCCTCTACCTATTGGTAGGGCCCGGTAGTTTTCGCGAAAATATTTTGCCCCACTTTGTTGCAGTGTCTTACGTGTACACCTGCAGTTCAACTTCATGGCTATTGACAGAATGTTTTTGTGCAGAGTCGTTATTCATTTGACTGTGCCAATCAGTACACGGATAACTGCCTCACATCACGTCTGTGATTTGCGGGTTTAACCTCCACACGCTGGGTGTTACGGCATCCAATCACTGACCACAAAGCAGACATGCAGGTGCGCACGTAAGACACTGAAACAAAGTGCTGCAAAAATTTTTTCGCGAAAACTACCGGGCCCTAGTTATTGGTCATTGCACCAGTGAGCAGTTACTTTCACTATTAAATAGGAAGGATATTAATTCATTCTTTGTCTACTTGCAAGTTTGTTATTGACGCAAAGTCCTTCACTCAAATAGCAATCACAGCAGAATAGACGGATTCTAATTTGAATGGATTACTTAAGAATTAAAAGTCACATTTATAAAGAGTGAAAAAAGTTTACTGTTTCGATTCTATGCAGTTTGTATGTGTCCGACGTTCTGTGTCTTTATTTGTGCGCTCACAGTGGTCTAAATATTACTAAACGTTTTCCCCTCCTGCAAACATTTAAACTGTTTTAAGTAACTGTGACCAAATAACGCAAGTCGCAATAAAACTATAGTGTTATGAATCACATTGCTGCATCAGTTATCTTCGCATTTTTTCTCTCTCCAGTAATGTCTTAATTAAAACTATTTACAAAAAGAAAAAAACATTCTTTATACCATTACGTTACATGCTTCTTCATTACGAGTAGAATTTATTTGCCTGTTTTATTACATATAGCTACTTTCATGAAACGTTTCCTCTCCAAAACGCTACAAGTCACCTACGAATGTTGTTTCTGTAAGACAATTACATATGAAGTGTATTAAATGACATGTCATAAAATTATTTGTCAATTTTATCGCCTCAAAATATATAAACTATGAAGTACGTGTCCTTATCAGACGACAGAATATGACGACGCGTTACTGCAGACGATTTGTTACAACGAAATTGCAGCGAGCTGTCATCTGATAACATTCCTGAATTTCATTAAACTGTATTACATTTTGAATTATTCATAACGTGACTGGATTTAGATGTTTGGACACACCCCATTGCGAAGTTAATGACTGTCAAAGAAAACTAAATATAATAGAAAAAATATAAAAAGCAGAGTATGCTTTAGTCAACACGGTACATAAATAACATATAATTTTAAAAAAAAATTGAATCGGGTCAATTAAAACAAGGAATAAACAGATAATAAATGAAAAAAATGACAAAAAAGAGACCCAAGTTAACATGCGATGCAACGATGAGACGAAACAAAAACACAGTAGATATCAGACACGAAAAAAAAAAAAACAACAACAAACTACATCACGATGAGACGAACCAAAAAAATGTATAAATATCAGACACGAACAGAAAAACTACAAACGACACAACGATGAGACGAAAAAAAAAAAAAAAAAAACAGTAGAATTCCAGACAGTCAGTATAACGACGTTTCGGGAACTGTAATCTGTTCCCGTCATCAGGTAGATACACATGTGATTAAGACATTTTACAGCTATCGAACTCAATAACAGTGAACTATAAATTGTCTTACCTCAGTGCAAAGAGCGTGCGCAATATGCTCGTATGATCCCATAGTAATTCTCATCGCAAAGTCTTGCACGGGATACGGACCCGTAACCCTACCACTCTAACACCACAAACTTTATACAATACCTGAGTGAATGCTTAAAGGCAGGCCGCGATAATTCTTTCGTATGTACAGGCTACAGTCCAAAGAGGTATTATTTATGAGTAGGTTGGCAATAAAGGAACAACTGTTGAATTATTCCTCCGTGATCATTCTCTTATTTCGGGAGACTGTAACATTTTACTCCTTTACGCATTCTTAATTTTATGTAAGATTTATTTTAAAGCAAAATCAATTCAATATTTTCACTGGTTTATGAGATAAGTGGGATAAATTAAAAGCACGTTTTATTTTTTTAAGAGCTTTCAAGGACGAATTTCGAAAAATTCTAAAAGTCCTTTTTAGATATTTACTTAAGCATCATTTTAAAAGAAAATAACACCTCACTATCTCAAATGATTTGGGAGAAATCACGGATTCATGAAAAACACATTTTATGGCTTTTCACCCCCTTAATTTTCGAATTTCACAAAATCGGAAAATTCGCAAATATGCATTTATTTGGGCAATATTATGAAGTTAAAAATTTATGCTAGCTTTCCCGGTGAATGAGATATCAGGGATTCTTTGAAAACACATTTCACCTCTTTTCACCCCCTTAACTATCAAATTTCGAAATATCTATACTTAGTGGGTGTCTACGAGCCAACGGGAAGCTTCCCACAAAATTTTATGGATCTAGGTCGAGCGGTTTGAGCTGCGCGTTGATGAGTGATTGTGTCAGGACACTTTATTTTATATTATTACAAGTTTGAGACATAAACTTTATTTGTGGGCAATTCCAATGAGTTCCTTTGGGATAGAGGTCTTATACTTAGAAATAAAAGAGTTAAATTAAGTACTGGATTTAATAGCTCACAAAGCTACGAAATACACAAAAAAGTAATCAAATATAACTCTCACAACACAATTAGTTATTCACACAATTACTACTGTGTCACAGACACGTTAATTAACTCTGACAATTAAAGCACAAAAATGTCTACCATCAATTAATTAAACACTACAAATTACAATAAAATTCAGTCATATTTCCAATTAACAGTCTCTCAAATAATGACAGTGTACAACCTCAATAGTCCGCGCAGTAGTGATGAATCGCCGTGTGCTGCGCAGCACCCTGAGAGCACCGCTGTCTTCACTCTTGAGGTCTTCGGTTCGACTCCCGCCGCGCATCTCCTTCTTCGCTCGTCAGCCCGCCGCAGCAGTCCTCTTGGTTCGCCCAACACTGCTCCGAAGATAGCCGCCTGCCGCCTCACAGTAGACTTTGACGTCTCCAAGATGTCTTCACCAGTCTCTCTCCGCAAGCATAGCACCTTCCTCTGGCACTTCCAATAGCGAACTCTCCCCGAATTTGTCGATTCAGCCCTTATATACTAGGCAAAACCGTAGGGGAATTACCGCATTACAGGGGTCTAAAATTAGACATTTCATCATGTTTCGGACGTGATTCGAGTCACGTAGGCCGCTTCTCAGGGCAAAAACGCAATTGGGACAGGTTTCGGCGGGATTACCACCAGGCTTTGAGTCATGGGCCAGCCCTCAAGGTGTTTCGACACAGGCCCCATCCAGCCCGCCCTCAGAAACACAGCATGCAACAATATATTAAGATTATTTGCAAATCATTTCAAATTATCTTATTTATGTGAATAATAACACCTTCCGGTTATAAACGATATGTTTTAGTATTCAGTTTTTTCTGCTTCCAAAATTATTTCTCCATAATCAAATATAAGGAAATTTGAACGCTACTTTTAAAACTTACTGTTAAAATAAAAATAATTTGCTTAGTCAGTAAAATTTTACTACCTAAGAATTTTATGTTCAAGTACAAATGTTAGGCATAAATATATTATTTTAGTAATCTGTAATATTAATCTAGATATTTTTTTTGTTTCTCGAATAAAGACTTTTGTTGTATTGTCACGGTAAATTCTTACTATGGTAAACATTGTGTTATCAATCCGTACAACGCAAGTTTTCAGTTTCGCTACTTTAAATACTTATTTACGAATTTTCCTTTACTGACTTACTTGGTATAAACATATTATCGTACATTTTACCGACTGAAATTATCGGGCAGTTATCTATCAATTACTTCCTACGCATCATTTCTTTTAACATGTGTGACGTTGAATACGTTTAGCAGCAAACTTTGTACAACGTCGTACAGTTAAATTTAATTATTACTTTTTTACTTCCTCGTAACTTCATTTACCTTGATAAATGTATGTAACATTATTATATTTTGTTCTTCCTTGTTGAACTTAATGATAGAGATATTGCCAAAATGTTTAACCATATCTAAGGACGAGAGAACTTCGCAAGTTCGTTTGGGAACTAGCTGCAATTGCAACTACTATAAGGTCGTGTTACTTTCGCAATTTACTCTTATAGGGGCCGCGGTGGCCGAGGGGTCAGACATATCACCGTCCACCAAGGCGATTCGGGTTCGATTCCAGACGGGGTCGGTCCCCGGAATTTCGTGCCGGACGATGTCGCTGGCCGACGGGTTTTCTCGGGGGTCTCCCGTTTCCCCTGCCTATTCATTCCGGCGCTGCTCCATACTCACATGTTATTACCCCCCCCCCCCTTCTTGGCTAAAGACCAC
>PNEQ01127211.1:41992-59928 GCA_003012365.1 Medauroidea extradentata | reverse complement strand
AGTTCACTGATATTCTTGAAGGCTTGCCTACGTGTCAGTGAACCAATGAATTTGTCCTGTCTTTATTCATATCATGTTACGGTCCACGATAAATAGCTTTCACACTAACTAGCTACGGTTACATCCTACATCGCAAACTAGTACTCATATATCCTAGAATAGTTGCCTGCTGTTTGCAGTGCATCATACATAATATTTAGAGACACTGGAAAATCGCGGGAATAGTTGACTATTTGCTAGGCTCCAACATGCTGTATATAACACTGAATGTTTCGTATCGACATTGGCTAGCTATGGTTTATTTGAAGCATTGTTTCCCTCTTCAACAAACCCAGTTAGAACTGTACAGCTTGAACACACAGCGTGTGTGATTCGCCCAAAACTTTTCACATGTGTCACGGTTAATATACTATGTTTATTGGAAACTATGCTAAATATTTTCGCGATTTTCCAGTGTCTCTACTAATATTGTTTTTAGGTTTTTATGTTGCCAACATGGTTTTTCTTGGTCGCCAATTCAGTCGATATAAATTTTCTTATATTAAAATTTATAACTTATTTTTTAAACGACATTTGGCAGATTTAAGGAAACTTTACTCGTTTCTGCAGTACACTATAGTATTGATACAGGCTTACTTAGGCTGTGATTATAATGATCCGTAGCACAAATTAATTCCAAATGTAGACATACTTTGTATTTTTCTTATCACTGCAAACAGCTGCATGTGTTTTCCGAAGGAAAAGGACGAGTTGTGTGTAGATCAATAAGCAGATTACTTTATAATTTACATCGCACTGCTAAATAAAACTCTAGCACTAAATATGCACATCCCGTAAGAGCCAGCTGCATCGATAGTGTTGGTTAGTGTTGTATGAACTAATTAAGGTATTGTGTATGATGTTTACAGTGTATTTTCACCAGCTTCTGTGCAGCGCGGACGGAGTGTTGTAAACAAACGCTCATGATGTATACGCAGCCTATTTGCAAGGCTCTGTAAATTTGCGTCCATGTTTCACGTGGGTTTTGCCGTTGATAGAAAAGTACCATTTTTGTTATATAAGTGAAGGGCCGAGAAGCCTAGGGTATAAGTGCATTTTCGTGAAACATGAGTTTATTGCCTATATTTGTAGTTAAAATGTAAAGTTAATAATTGTGTGGCCGAGAGGTATGTATGTGTGACACAGCATCGTGGGTCATAATTTCGTGGTGTTTTACAAAAAAAAATTGTCATAAAATATATTGTTAGTGTGAGATGCGAAGTTGTTATAAACGTCAATTATACCCCTTAGTATCTAAGCCCTTCAAGTCATATTACTATAATCCATTTCCGAATATTAAACTATCCAAACAGTACAAATGTTCGCAGATTAAGGATGTCCACCTCGTTTATTTTCGTAAGGGTAGAAGATATCATCCATCGTTTTCTGTGTGTTTCTCCGTTGCTTTAACATAACTTCTATGTCGAGTTTTGTCAGTTTATGTCAACCAGGTTCCAATTTATCAGGAAAGTAATGTTTTTAAATATGATATTCAAAAGCTTGTTACTCCGTCAATAATACGTTTACTTAAAAAGTGCCTTGTGTATCCTGCGTTATATTTTGTACGAGTTTGTTCGTACTGATTGTAGAATTCCTTATATTGCTACAGAAAAACATGTTTTAGATTATTTAGCTTTCTAATAACAGCCTAATTGAGTTACAAACACCGCAGTGTTAGATTGCCGAAACCGAGCAAACCTTTTAGTGTGTTGTCTCTAACTACAAGTTAACTTTGTGTAGTCACTGATGATATAGTAGATTTACTACATTGTTTGTAAGTATTCGATTTTTCCTCATGTTTGTAAATTATGCATTACGTCATCTGTTTCCAGGAATTATTCTATGTCAGTGTTTTCCTTGGGTACGGCAACCGGTTTTACTGGGCGTCACCTACTCTCTGCTCATTCATGCTATGCTTGACTTACGCGACATGAATATAAGCATCTAACTTATACACTGGCTATGTTTTTACAGACAGATGGGAAAGGCATCGACCGACTTCTAGGGCAAAGTGTACTTCAATTCCATCAGTAAACTGATGACAGAGAACACGTTGTTTATTTTTATCGATGTACATATAATGTAAGGGAAACATCAAAGCGAAAATTTAAGATACGGCTGCCTAAAATTCAATAGCATTAACTTCTTGCATTTCTCCGGTCTATTAAGCTTTACCAAAATATTAATTACGATATTTTTTTCTTTTATAGAGGCAAAAGAAGGCACGGTACATCGGTATTTATGAGGTATTTGCTTTCTTGTTGTAGAATGTGAAACTATTCCCATCTTTTAAGCCTAAATAACATTTTATTTAACTTAAGCTTTGACCACCACTGAAGAAAAATCAGCCACTTTTTACCACTTGTTTATTGGTAAAGTTTAGCTTCTTTACTCTAAAATATTATTGTTCCCGGCACAAATTATTTTATCATTAAATATTTTGTGAAAATTTCGGTGATGTAATAACTATACTGTTGTAGCAACCAGTAAACTCTCTGTACGTTTGTATCCTGAAGTGTACGCCTATCATTTAATTTTACCACCACTAAATATTTCACAAAGTTAACTTTTTAAAATTCTTATTTATGGTTTATTTATCGTTCGTACTTAATCAAGCTTAAGTACGTGATCCATTGTATTGTATGTATTTAGAATGCTTGAAGATGTTACATGGATAAAAGAGAAGAGATTGAATTTCCCGACGTAATGCTTAAATTTGGATGTTCTCTTTCCGGAGTATTTTGTAAATTTTACTCTGCTGGGCGTTAAAAATATTTCGATATTCTTGTATGTCTAAACCTGTGATTTTAGAAGTAGAAATTTCGCCCTTCTGAAATATTACTTTAAAGCTATATTTCGGTATTAAAAATACCTAACTGTAGTTATAATAATATAACGTCAACATACAGAAACAGAGATAATATCTCAGGGCCGAAGATACAAACTATTAATAATTTTGACCTACATAAGTTTAACGCAATAATTAAGGCAGATAAGTAGCTTTGTTTCTTGACAGTATTGGATGTTCGAAATGAAATTATATAAATAAAATATTTAAGTCGGCAGATACATGCATGCGTTTTTTTATCGACTCACTCCGTCTCGTTTCCGTCATTATGCATTGGCCCTGACTGTGGTTCATAAATATTAACATCAAATGTGCCGGAATGCTAAACGCGCACCAATTACACGCCAGCTCCGTGCCAGTGCTGTCAACTTTCCGTCCAACGATGCGAGAGTCGTGAAAGCGACAGTACCGTAGGTTCGCGTGCAGTTACTGATGCGGGTATTAATTACAGACTGCATAAACAAGCCATCTACGTCACGCCCAAGTAATTACTACTTCTTCTCATTTGCATATGACCGTATTTACTCTCAGCACACTCAGGTTGTCAGGCAAGGGCCTGGCTATTATAAAGGCATAAGCGTGATCGTTAAATCTTCAAAGTACCGACTGTGCTGAATTATCTTCTTGGCCATCCGAAATGTAAGAAAATGAAGCTCTGCGGTAAATTCGTGTTGATCGCGAGTTAAAAAGAGAACGGTGAAGTATGGCAATCGATTTTTTCACTGCAAACATTTTCACCGATTACTGTAATCTATGGCCGCTAATTAGTGGCATTAATCACAACACCGGGACACACAGAAAAATGTTACACGTCCTGTAGAGTATTACACTTTATGAAAGTCAAATTAAAGCATACACATTTAAATATAGCTAAGTGTTAATATATTTATGGCAGCCCTGATAAGTCTTTCATATTTAAAGTCGTTAATCACTTTGGAAAATTTAATATATCGGCTCAAGTTTTGCCAGGCAAATATAATTTAACAATAATTAATTAAATATTATCTGTTTGCTTTGACATCTTACTATAGTCTATTCTAGGTAAACACTTAACATTTAATGATGTCCCAACGGTTATTAACTACAGGAAAATGTATTATTCTGCGTATAAGACGTTACATTTAAAGAACAACGAAATGAATATAGACTGATAGCTAGTCAAATAACTATATTCATATTAACGAGTGGCGAAAAGACAAAACATAATTTGTTTGAAGGAGTCTTGCTTTGACAGTGAACGGTTTGGAGTAAAATTGTGGACATGCGCCACTGAAGCACAAAGTCGTTAAAAAAATCATGTGATAAAAAACAAAGAAACGAGGAGTTCAGTGAATATTAGCTACGGTCAAATACACATAAAGATACGTAATAGGTCACCCTAGTAATAATGTCAAAACCAAAATAATTACAAATTTGAACAGTAAATACAAAAAGTAGTCTACACAAAACAAATAGAACTAAACTTTAATTAAAAAACCAGTAAGACAACAAGACAATGACTGAGACAAAAAGGGCCGCGATGGTGCAAAGGAGAGACGACTCGCCTCCCACCAAGATGTTCCGGGTTTGGGTCCAAGCCTATTTCAGTGGCTGGATTTTCGCACGTGGAAATCATGCCGGATGATGCCGCTGGTTGGTGCACACCTGCAGCTCTTGCTTCTTGGTCAATGATTGGATGTTTTTGACTCGTCCGCTAGTCACAGACGTATGGTGTCGCAGTGATCTTGTTCTGACTGGCACAGTCAAAGTGACGCATCTACTCAAAGACATGCTGCCAATAACCATGAAGCAAAGCTGCAGATGTGTTCATAAGGCGTTGAAACAAAGTTGTGCAACAAACCTTCACGAAGCTTCCAGCCCCTACCTACACATGACTGAGTCTGCACTTAGATGCTCAGCACACACAAAGATGTTAAAAAGAAATTTATGGGCAAATTTGTGAAAATTACACAAACTTTCAGTTGTTTAAAATTTAGCTTGAACCGAAAAGAAAACCCGAGTTTTTCAAGTCCATTTCTTTTATCAGACCGTGTTATTTACAGCTAAACATCTCAATGCTATTACAGATGAACCACACCAGTCAAACACCCGGGAATCATACATATTGTTTTTTGTCATTTCGATAGAAACGTGCCTCGTCAGTAAACAAAACATTGCGGGACAGCTGCGGCAGTATATTCAACCAGAGATCAACATGTAAATGACATTTTTGTTCTTTGTGATGTAGTAAATAAATACTGTGCGAGGCGACGGCCGATGGTCTGTTGCAAGACATCTCCTCAGAACTAAAATCACTTAAGGCCATTTCAAACAAATGCAAATAACTCAAATATTTTTTATGCAAATGCATTGAAAAAATTTGACACTGTGTACAGTTATACGATACACAATTTTGCCAGAGCGTTTTTTTTTTTAATAATGTACCGTTTGCGAGCAAAAAAATATTTTTCTTCATTTCGGCTTATTTGCACAACAAAATGTGTACTATTTCGGGGGCAAAAATCTAAAAATCAGTTTGGTGTATTGCAAAAAAAATTAAATATACAAACGTTGATATATATGTGTTAAAACTCCCAAAGTAATTTTTGATATATGTATTAATTTGCGTTACAAAAAATATTTTTGAAACCACTGCAAAACTAAAGAGCGAGGCCTTAAAGAACCACGAGTTCGTCGTGAAAACATTTTTGCTCCATTTTGTTCCAATACCTTACTTGCTTAAAGGATTCGCGAGACCGAGCCGAGAGGACAACAGAGAGAGCGAGAGACAACCTCCTCCACAACAGGGGTTGACCAAATCCCGCTTTTGTGGGGGGAAACTCCACGTCCATGAGGCCGAACGGCCGCTAGGGCGCTACGTAGGCGGGCCCCTTAAGGGTGCCGCCTAACTCGCGCTTTAAATGCGTTGCGTTGTGTTCTTGGTTTTTTTACTAAATTATTCCACGCGTGCCTATTGGGTCAATTTACGAAAATAAACGCGACTCGGAGAAGGGTAGAATGTCATTGTTAAGACACCGTATCAATTTAAACCATTGTTTGTAAGTCCTTCAACTTAGCCAAATATAGCTTTTCAGACAGCCGTACTTTAAAATGTACTAACCTGGTGTGTGATAAATTCAGATAGGAACGTACACTAGACGTTGCTATAGACTTTCCTCCAATGAAGTTAAATTTTGACAGTTTAAGGGCGTTTGACCCGTAAAAATTCAAAATTTTATATTTGTGCCAAACACTGTTAAACTTTTGCACATCAGATAACTTGTCATTTCCCCAAATAAAAACAATTAGGCCCCATAGTTTTTGCATAATCACTCATCAAAGTCTCAAAATGGCCATTGCGGTGTAGCCAAAATAAAAAAAAAGTAATTAACGAATAAATTCAAAATTACAGGAACTGATAGTTAGTGTATCAATGCATTTTACGACATGGTTGACAAAAGTAGGTTTTGAAAATTTCAGTAGTAGCCAAAAGTCAAAGTTATGCAAAAATTTACTCATTTTCGTCAATTTTTTAAAAATAAAAAAGTTATCGCTTTTGTGTTCACAAAAGTGTCTTGAAGTAGCCCACATCATTAAGAATCAATATGAATTATCTTGTTTCTGCAAGTTAATTATTTTTTATTATTTTGGCTACACAGCAACTGCCATTTTGTGACTTTGATAAGTCATAATTAGAGATGATGGTTAGAGGCCCGGATATTTCGCGGGTTCAACGCCCAGCAGGCTAGACTCCACAGTCCTTTGTGCGCTGTCGTCAGCAATATTTGTTCATTGGCTGCTGCTCCAGTGAGTGAGCATTTGAACATTTGACGATGAGCGCAGGAGTCCGTGAGCGTTTTTACGCATGTCCGCCATTGGTTCAGAGTCCGCAAGGTCACGTTTAATAAACAATGACCCGATCGAAATAGTTTCCAACATGTACATGACTTAGAAATCCAACCTCTCCTCAGTTGAATCCGCGAAATTTCCGGGGCTCTAATGATGGTATATCGCGGAAATGTTTTGTGTCAACATAGCCTTGAAAACACTGACACGACGTAGCTGTCTGCAGACCAATAACATGCATTAAATATTAAACTAGCGGCATTCTTATTGGCTCAGTCAAATAGGGCAGTAGCTCCACGTACAAGGAAAAGCCAGTAATCTTTTGATAAGTTGAACGTATGTTGAAGCCTAGCAAATGGTCAAGTTTTTCCGCGATAAACCATCATCTCTAGTCATAATGCTAAAACTATGGGACCTATTTTTTTTTTATTTGGGGAAATGAAATGTTATCTTATGTGTAAAAGTTGAACAGTGTTTGGCACAATTATACAATTTTGAATTTTTACGGGTCCAACGTCCTTCAAGTCCCATATAAAAAGTGGATCGGCGGGAATCACGCACGCTAGTTCAGCGGTTGGATCGTAGTGGCGATGCGACGGTTGATGTGCACTCCAAAATCACCCTTACTACTCCATCACTTCTGAACCTCTAACTCGCAGGTAGTCAGAACCGTTAACGAAGCAATTTTCCTAAGACATTTTACACGGAATTTCTTTTGTGTGATTCTACATTTACACTTCGTGACAGCCCGTAAACTTCTACGTGTTGTCACTTTTTATGTGTTTTACCGACTTCACCTTCGCCAAATACAGTGTTTTTTTATATTACCCTGAGTGTTTTTCGGGAACAGTTTAGGCGAGTTAAATACGAGCTTTGTTTGACCGATAACACTGTTTGCGCTGTCTCTCTTACACTTAGCACGTGATAAGTGGCCTGTCTTGTACACCGCCAACATTTGCGACAAACAGCCGCGAAGGACACAGCCTCGACACGCCAAGGTTTCTTCCCCGCTTCACCCATTTCATGCGATACTTTTATTTTAAACGAACGCGCCGTCGTGTGAGTGCGCCGTGTTGTGGACATGTCTGTCCGCTCGTAGGTGCCCGCTGCTGGAGGTCGCAGGTTGGGTTCTGATACTTTGCCTCGTTCTGCGACCTGCTTTGCTTGTTGGATGAGACACACGGTCGTACGCCGAGTGTTGAGGGAAGGGTTCGGGTATTGGAAGAACATATCCTTCCCGTAGAACTAAGATTTTCTTTATCAATTCACGATTGTTCTCTGTAAAAGCTAATTGAGAAAAACACGATAATATTAACAATGTAATTAGTAATGTCAGCATTTAAGAGCATCTGATTCAGATAATTGTATTATTGCTTGCAAGATAAGTGTGCCCTACGCTAAGAATTCATTAAATTTAATGTCATTGAACTACTCAGATAATCGTCGGTGTTTGGCTGTTGCCCGGGTTAAGTTACAGGTTAACAAATAATGTTTTCTAAGTTTATGAATATGGACGGTGGACAATAGTGATAATATATTTCCCAGCAACTTTTAACATTGCCGTTATGAAAGAACTTAACTGTTCTGTTTTGTTACATGACCAAAATGATCGCTGACGTATTGCAGGCAAAGGTAGGTACACTGTAAAAAAAACTTTCTTGAATGTTTAGGAAGTTATTATCCCAGACGCAGTATGGCGCAGTTACTATACTTCGTCTTGTAAATATGCAAACCTTTACAGTTGTTACAATACAAGTCTGGCATCTTCAGTATACATTTGACTGTTTTATAAAAAGGTTTAGGACTGCTACCATGCATGTATGGGAAACTATTCGACTATACCTACTTTCTTAGTGCTCCTAAACGCTCGTCTGGTAAATTTACAAACTATTTAGAGTGTAATTGTGTACTTTAACAGGGGTGGAGGTAAACATTTTTTTCAACAAAAAACATTGGTATAGGACATCGTATGTTATGGGCTACAATATGGCGCCGTTCGATTTGTTCACACGTAGAGATATGCCGCCAGCACTGCGATCTTGTACTCCTTGGGATTGGGATTGAACTGAACTCGTTTTCTCGTTGGATTTCCTTGGTGTCGGATTTCATGGGTGTTCGGTTACACTTAAGTTTAGTAGGCTCTATTTTATAATCTGTGAGTAAATCAACACGTATATAATGTCATACTTACCAACACAATCCTAATATATAATGTTAAGGACGTTTGACCCGTAAAAAATCAAAATTATATATTTGTGCCAAACACTGTTCAACTTTTACACATAAGATAACATGTCATTTCCCATAATAAAAAAAAATTAGGTCCCATAGTTTTAGCATAATCACCTACAAAGTCGCAAAATGGCAGTTGCGTTGTAGCCAAACTAATAATAAATAATTAACAAGCAGTTCGAAACAAGATTATTCACACTAATTCTTGACGATGTGAGCTACTTCAAAACACTTCTGTGAATACTAAGGGAACATTTTTGCATTTTTAAAAATTTATGAAAATGAGTAAATTTTTGCATAACTTTGACTTTGGGCTACTACTGAAATTTTCGAAACAAACATTTGTGAATCATGTCATAAAATTCATTGATACACTGACTATCAGTTACTGTAATTTTGAATTTATTAGTTAGTTACTGTTTTGATTTTGGCTACGCCGCAATGGTCATTTTGTGACTTTGATGAGTGATTATCCAAAAACTATGGGGCCTATTTTTTTTTTATTTTGGAAAATGACGTGTTATCTGATGTGAAAATGTTGAACAGTGTTTGGCACAAACATAAAACAATTACATTTTACGGGTCCAACGCCCTTAAGTGTCCTGACTGACACACTCACTCACTCATCAACGCACAGCCCAAACCGCTGGACCTAGAAACATGAAATTTTGAGGGAAGCTTCCCCTTGGCCTCTAGGCACCCACTAAGAACGGATTTTTCTAAATTCTATAATTAAGGGGGTGAAAATGGGTGAAATGTGTTTACAAAGAATCCCTGATATCTCATTAACCGGGAAAGCTATCATAATTGTTTTAACTTCATAATATTGCCCAAAGAAATTAATATGTGCGGATTTTTCGATTTTGCGAAATTCAAAAATTAAGGGGTGAAAAACCGTAAAATATGTTTCTCATTAATCCGTGATTTCCCCTAAATCATTTAAGATAGAGATGAGATTTTTTCTTTAAAATGATGCTTAAGTAAATATCTAAAAAGTATTTTCAGAATTTTTCGAAATTCGTCCTTGATAGTTCTTAAAAAATAAAACGTGTTTTTAATTAATCCCACTTATCTCCTAAACCAGTGGACATATTGAAATAGTTTTTGCTTTAAAATAAATCTTACGTAAATATCAAAGAAGTAATTTCAGAATTTTTCGAAAATCGACATTGAAAGCTGTTAAAAAAATAAAATGGGTTTTGAAATAATCATCTGTACCGCTTATACCCGTTGAGATATCGAGATGATTTTTTATATGAATAAGCTTATGTAAATATCTACAAATAAAATTCAGGATTTTATAAAATTCGAAAATTAAGGATATGAAAAGCAGTAAAATGTTACATTTCCCCGAAAAAAGAGAATGGTCACGGATAAATGATTCAACAACCTACTCATAAATATAACTTCTTTGGACAATAAAGATTCCTTATGTCACTTCTGATGGGGTTATTATCTGATGTTGTGCCTACCAAACGTCACGTTACCATTTGTAAGTATTTAATTAAAATACAAATTAAATACAGTATCTGAAGCATTACAGGCGGTTACACAAACCAATATGTAGAATCCTCGTGGCTTTATTAATAATCCCGTACTTCTCGCGAGCGTCCGACCACAACAATTTAACTTCACCTTACGCCTATGACGCTAGTGATAGAAATATTTAATCTGTGATAGTGTATGTTGCCTTGTGCACGTCATTGTCTCAGGGGTATATGCAACCATCATCTGGAATCAAACAGATCTGCAACCATGGAGTTGAGAAAAGTCTGGAGATGGCGTCTTGTGACGTAATTGAAGTAGTTTTATTAGGTGTCATATTATTGCGCTCAGGTTTTTTGAGGTTAATTACATTTGTTTTTATTTTACTTAAAATGATTTAAACATCTCAGATGTTAATGCAACTACGCCATGTAACTAATAACATTGGTTAACTATTTATTTCCTTGGAACAGGGGCTTGATTACGAGCGTATCACATCACGCTAAGTTGATGAACAAGAGGTCGCCATTTTGTGTCACCCAAAAAAGGCGGTTTCACATTTTCATAGGCACGGCCACTGCAACGTTGCAATAAAAAAATACCCTACCAAACACACTCCCACTCCCTCGTTTTTTTTTTTTTTTTTTTTTTTCGCCTTCAAACTTTTATTTCTATGGGGAACATTTGGAAAACAATTCAAAATTTTTATAATATATAATTCAACAAAAAAATTGGAAATCCTATATTGTTGAGTTATATTTAAACAATTACAGTTACAAAAAGCGTGACAATGTTTAGGCAATTAAGCAAAATCGCAAAATAAAAAGTTCCTTGAGAATAGGTGTACTAGTAAGAATTTTTTTTTTTCGGCCATAATATACCGGCTCTTTCACTTCTGTATTCCAACATATAATATGGTGAAACTTTGCTGTAAATGGTTCAGGATAAAGTGAGTACTTAAAATAGCCCTGCAAAAATTATATTTTCAGTCAACTCGCATTCTTCCGCGCATAACGGCTAACAACGGGATATGTCAAACTTCCATGGACATGTAACTTGATGTTTGCATGTGTAAGGTAACTTGTGCATTTGGTAGGAGCCCACATAGTTTGATATGATTGTATATGAAATACAAGTTTGTCGATGGTAAATTATTTCATTTCAGTATTTCTGTAATTGAATAGGAAATTACACGAAACAACAGTAGGTAATTTGGTGCCAACAAAGCAAAGAGAAAGGTCGGTATAGTTAATGTTGACTTACAATTAAGTAACGGCGAGTGCTATTGTTTTAAATGATAACATGTTACTGCTCTCTGTTTTTCCCGGAAGCCCTATAGACTTGGAACTCAAGGCTAAAATGCTTAGGACTGTACACAATACAGAACATGTCGTTATTTCATTGGATGCTGCTCTGTTCGGAAGTCGCTTAGCACATTCCCGTGACCACATTGATCTCTGCCACTCAATAATTGGAGGGTTAATATTAACTCGCCTACATACTAAACCTATCAAGTAAACTTCTGTAATGCTACACAATGTAGAGTTACGAAAGTGGTTTGTATTCAAGCCTGGTAGTAAAATATAACCCGCAATCACAGGACCTGTACTTACAATATATTTTGCAAAAACAGCAATCCCTGGTATACGAAACTCTTATCCGTTGCTAATATTGTATCTGTTAGGAGTTTCACTACAATGACATACAATCAAATGTTTAATTTAGGATAAACGATCACAACTAACAAACCTAAATAACAACAGTATCTAAGGTTAAGAGGTAATGAAAAAGTGTTGATAAATCGTAGTTTATGAACTAAATTTTGTGTGATCCTCTTTCCGTCATGTTGCTGGCGAGCGAAATTATTATTTATTAAACCTTGCAACACACATATTTCGTTATTATGTTTTTAAGATTTGACTGGGCCAATAATAATGCTACTTACACACACCAGGCAAAGTAGGCTTGGGCAACTATTTATAATAAATAAGCTACAGCTTGAAGTGGTACAGAATCCACAAAATCCTGATTACCAATCGAACTGTATGCAGTTTGAAAAAGTTTCTATAGCTCGACTAGATAAATGAATAACAGAAACTAGGAGTGCACTCTAAACTTGAATTACTCACAATTGAACCACTATGGTTAAATTCCAGTTATTTCGGTCAAAAATTAGAAACTGAAGCTTGTGAAACAGTGTTTATTGTTTAAGTGACTAAATGTTAGTGATTTATAAGTGATTTTCACTTATTCACAGTGTATTTCACCTCGATTCCAGCTTATTCTACAGGTTTATAACTGGCATTTTGAAGAACAACATTTCACAGATTGTAACCACTGATAGCGTGTGTGTATATATATATATATATATATATATATATATATATATATATATATATATATATATATATATATATTCTGTTATTTTCCGTATTATACTTATAATTTACGTTACCACGTTAGTTATTTAACAATTGATGCCTCACAAGTAGAGACAGGAGTACATCGGGTTTTTATCTGACAGCAGCATAGATTGACAAACATTGCGCGTAATTGCTAAAGTCTAATATGAATTTGCTTTTAACAGTGCAAGGGGATAGCACGTGCTTTGGCTTAACAGTACAAATTATTTCCTTATTTTAACTGATTTGCAGACGTCAAAGTGCGTCGAAACAGCTGTCTTACAATCGCAGAAGTGACAGTTCAACTTGTCTCAGAATAAAATACGCGGAATGTTCGAGCCCATACTGACAAGTTACAATTTTTTCTACGTGTGTGCTGTAAGTTAAGCGCGTACTGTTCTGGCAACGACAAAACATCACCTACATTACCTCGGCAAAAGCAGATAAGCCACGTAACTTCACTCACTGCTACCGTCGCCTTCACAGCTGTCTTCACCATCCAAGAATAAACATGGCGTCTAGACAAGAGCTCGCGAGATAAGCCCACTCCGACACTTCTTACACCTTCCAGTCGAGTGACACAGCACTATATCACTCCTAAATGTCGCTGCTTCCGGGACAAAGCACCAACTACTGAGACACGACAGTTATGGTCTCTCCATATACAGAATGTCTCAAAATTTAATAACAGTATTTTGTAGGAACAAACATCATATCTTGGGTAACCAAAATATTACATGAAAATGGTTGAAAAATGCACCATTTCCGCTCTGCAGTTTACAGTGTAAAAAAACTTCAAACAATTTTTAGGAAGTAATTAACCTTAACGCAGTATGGGATAGTTACCATACGTTTGCCTTGTAAAAATGCAACTTTTTACAGTTGTTACAATACAAGTCTGGTAACTTTATTAAACATTTGACTGTTTTGTAAAAAAAAAAAGTGTAGTATTGCTATCATGAATTTGTGGGAATCAAATTCTACCATGTCTACTTTCTTAGCGCTCCTATACGCACGTGTGGAAAATTTACAAACCATTTTTTTAGAGTGTAGAACATTGCGTGCGGGATGGATGGTGATACCACAGAGTATTTAGGAATACAGAAGTGAAAATGTCGGTATGCCAGTAAACTGAGTCACACACGCCAGCAAAATGGCTTCTCTGGCCAGCAACATGGCTGAAACACTTACTGCCAATCAGCGTGAGGTAGATACTCTGATGATCGGCAGCCAGGCCAATAGGAAACCTGCCGTAACATGAAGGAGCCAAACATACACGGGGCTGGCATCAACAGCCTTGGGCAACCAATAAGCGGCGGAGTTCGCCAATACCAAACGAGCCGCCACGTCATTTTGCGTCTGTATTACTGTCTAGTCTGTGGTGTTACTGTACAATACCGTTGCAGCTATTAATGGCAAGTACATACCAGACGAATCGTATTTAATTGGACGGTAGGCATTGTGCGATGTATTATTCACCAGTAACAGGATCCGCATCCCGCTTGTCAGAAACTGTAAGTCATGAGATCAGTAGAGTAGTGGAGTAATGGTGCGTTTTCGGACCTGCTTTAGTTGTAAAAACTGCTCTCCCAAAGTATTGGCAAGCAATTTTGCAACAAACTAGTATTGACTGCATCTTTGTGCGTGTAAGTCACAAACTCGGCGGAGATCTAAGGGTACTTCTAACCGACACATGTTATCACCTCCATAAGCAAGCAACTCAATTGTCGTAAGTGTTGTAATATTATCATTTTGGTCTTTAAGCTGCGGCCATAGCATTTTGTTTATGGAAAATATGATTTAATGTCCAACTGATGTTTCTGTATTTGCCTTTATCGAATTCCGTTAGTATTTTCTCAGGTACGGCAGTTTGAAAAAAAAAAAAAAAAAAAGAAGAAGCATATTTAAGAGTCTCTAAAGTAATTCTTGTAATATGAGTACTAACTTTTTAAACATACGACATAGTTTAATTTTTGTGTTCTTTTTAGGAACACACATATAATACATATTCATTGGTAGTTTTGTGAATTAAAACGGAAATTTCGTATCTGCATAGACATACGGTATTTCAAGCACAGGTATGCAGGTTCCTTAAAATAACTGCTGACAAGAAAAATGTTTAAATGAAAAAATATCTTGAGAGTGCTATATTCAGCAACTGCATTTAATAAAGTTTATTTATTTATTCAACAGGCTTACGTCAGTTCAACCTTGGACTCTTAAAGTTTGAAATGATACCTCGGTGGTTTGGAGACATTTTCAACATTTTCGTTTATTTGTACGTTTAACGTTTTAACACAACAAAATGGTAGTTTATCTGATTAGCTTGGAAAATTAAACATTAATGTCAACTTAAACAAAGAAATTACATATACCGATCAAATGAAATTCTTTTCACTAAGGTTTTTCAGCTACGCTGCCATAGAATTTTAAGGTTTCAGTTGTATCTGTACGTTCTTAGTATACGCTTTATTTGACTTTGGCTGTTAACTACTCAGCATAAACATTCCTTTAAAAGCCAGAAGCAAATGGCCTATACGTGCGATAAAATACAGCAATCTCAGCTAGTTGTTGTTGTAATTTATACGGCCCGGTATTTTTCGCGAAAAGATTCTTGCCCCACTTTGTTTCAGTGGCTTACGTGTACACCTGCAGCTCAACATCATGGTTATTGGCAGAGTGTTTTTGTGCAGAGTCGTTATTAATTTGACTGTTCCAACTGCCACACATCACGTCTGTGATTGCGGGTTTAACCTCCACTCGCTGGGTGGTACGGCATCCAATCACTGACCACATAGCAGAGATGCAGGTGCGCACGTAAGGCACTGAGACAAAGTGATGCAAAAATCTTTTCGCGAAAATTACCGGGCCCTAGTAATTTATAAAGAAATTCTTACCTTACCAAAAGTCAGTAGCTGTACGTACTTATATAAGAATACAAATCTTCCCCAATACACCTAGCTAAAACATGATCACCATTGCAAACGGTTGATACTTGTGCAACTTACTATCTGTTATTCTTGTAGTTTAGTTCAGGAACGAAACGGACATTACAAAACAACTATTTGCCTAAAACAGTTACATCATCGTTGCATCAGCTAATGGTTATGACGTCTTTAAAATCAATAAAAATACTACAGCGTTAAACACATCAGTACATACCACCCACTTCTTTTGCCAATTTAGGAGATAGTACTCCACTAGTGTTCTAAGGTGTCAGGTCATACAGAAACACAAATATTGACACATTTCCTTTTTTATGTTACCTATTTTAATTTTATGTTCTGTATGAAAGTTTTTGAATTTCGTTTGTCAAAGGGGATTCCGCCCTTACTAGTTACAGTAGTACAACATATTTCGTACGTTGTTGATATCCCACTTTCTACAGTCACCTCAAAACGTTCGTAATTGTATTTTAGGACCAAGAATGATAACTTAAGTATTAGTTTATTTGTATCCTAAACAAGTTTAATTGGTTTTTCCCAAGATGTACTGAAAAATTATAGTGTCACCATTAAATTCTCATTCTAGTGTACTAGGATTATAAATAATTTGTCATGGTGATATTTTATTCCCATTCATTTCTTTCTTTGAAATTTACGTACTTTTTCCCGGTAGAATAGATGGTGTGGAAAAGAAGTTTGCGAGTTGTCACAATACTAATTCGAGAGAGAGAGAGAGAGAGAGAGAGAGAGAGAGAGAGAGAGAGAGAGAGAGAGAGATATTTCGGTCAGCACTTTACATCGTCGTCTTCAGCGCTGGTGAGGGATGGCATGAGGTGAGTTTGGAGCGGCGCCGGAATGAAAGGGCGGGTGAAGCAGGAGATCCCCTATAAAACCCGCCGACCAGCGGCATCGTCCGGCACGATTCTCACTTGCGAAAATCCGGGGACTGACCCGCCGGGAATCGAACCCGGATCGCCTTGGTGGGTTCCGAGTAGTCTGATAATTAGGCCACCGCGGTTCCAATATTAATTCGAACCCCGATCTAGTTAAGGAGACATACACTTTTTAGCATACTCTGTTAAGGTTACTCTAAGTAGTTAATTTTTCGTTTTGGTGCAAAAAAATTCAATTTTTTTTACTAGAAAGCTTTATAAAAGATTTATCACTAAGAACAGTCATACGATGCGCATTTCTTTGCTCTGCGTTTTGCAAAATAATTCACTTTTTTTTTTTCAGTAAAACGTATTTTGCTTGATTTTGTTTATTTTCATAACAAAATTGGCTATACCTTGCTTGCAAATATCTGACAAACTAGGTGGTTTACTGAACCAAAACGTTCTGTACAAATAATGATATAGTTGTAACAAAACAGTGTAAGGATTCTTCGATACGAAAATTATGCCGTTTTGAAAATATTTTCAAAATCACTGCGAAATTACAGTACGTGACCTCAAGTACGTTGGTTACGTCGTGACTATAAAACTTTTAAATATTAAATAAAATTTTCCAGTCAGGAACGTGTAAGCTCTGAAGGCACTGGATTGGAAGTAATGTTGCATGCTGTTTACACTACACATATTTTATCTTTTCCGTACAATTTCCTGTTCGTATTTTATTGCAATTGATATGAATTCATGTAATGTGACGTACCTTTGTTGATCACGAATGTGTTCGGAAAATTAAACATATACGCTTACGTCCAGGACGTGAGATATTTAACAGTACAGTAGCAAATTTGTGAACAAATTGCAAACATACGCAGAATGAAAAAATCCGATTAATAAACCTTCATAAAATATTTCACACCAATTTCGTATTAACAGCTAAATTATTGCACGTTAGCTACATGTAAACTACAAACGAATAAAGTTGTTGTTAATACAAGAAGACCTTACATTTTTTGTGCAATTTTTTAACTTTTGTTGCAATTTTAAGTAATCCACAAATAATTGTAAGAATTTGTTTTTGCTACATTAATCACAAAGTTTCGTGCTGAAAGAAACTTGCAGATAATCACCGAAATTGTCGCTGTTATACATTCAGCAACAAGTATTTCAGTTTATTTTAGGAGTTTTTGTCAAGTGATATATATATATATATATATATATATATATATATATATATATATATATATATATATATATATATATATATATATAT
>PNEQ01127211.1:28842-41892 GCA_003012365.1 Medauroidea extradentata | reverse complement strand
AAGCTCACTTTTTCTCTCCCTAGTTGACAGTAGGCTACTCGTTTAGTGCTTCTTTCTTTAATATTTTATGCACCGTGAGCACAGTTCCGCTGTACCGTATTTATGTCATGTACAGACGAGGAAATGAATATATCGTGTGTTCTAAGGCCTGTATGTTAGACTCCACAGTTCTTCTGCGTGTGCTCAAGCATCGACTACTTGTGCCGACCTCCGTAGTGTAGCCGGCTAAGTGCCAGCCCTGTGTTCGTATCCTGGCTCAGACATGTATGTTGTTCTGTCCCTTCGCCTCGCTTCGCACTCATCAGCTCAAAAAACCTCGTTACTAAAGCAACCCTTTCACCTTTGCCCACTAGCTGCTACTCACTGAAATAGGAGGCAGTGAACGAATATCTGGTGCTTGAGTTTGCATAGTACAGAGGATTCTAGCTTGCAGGTCACTGAACAAGCGAGTTTTTACGATCACAAACGTTCAAACTCGGTCGTGAATGCTAGTGAGCTATCCTGCGTACGAGAGGTGCTGGGTTCGTTTCTCGGGTCTACAACGTATTTTTTTAAGGATTGGCATGAAAACATATGCACAGCAGAAAAAATACGCAGTTGTCTTGACCAAATGCTTTACTTGTGCAAACATTCTAAACACAACAAAGTAGTTTTGTTCAGCGACAAAAATACTTGTTTTATGATACACAGAGAAATAATTTGGTTGCATCAGGGTAGTATTTAGTTCGACACAACTAAACCTTTCTCTCAGTGCGTGTGATTATGCGTGGTTGAAAATTATGGTATATCATAAACAATGTTTGTGCCAAGGTACTGCTTATAGTGCTGTAGTTTCAGTAATAAGTACGACTGAGAGATACACGTCTGACACAAAGTAGTTGTCTGCAGGCTGATCACATGCATGTAATATTACAGTAGCTAGGGCCACGAGTTTCCCGCGAAAATAGTTTTGAACCACTTTTTTTTTTTCAGTGCCTTACGTCACTGAAAAAAATCCTTATTAGTCACGGCAAAATATTTTGTTAAAATGTACCTCACCAAATTTTTTTGTAGTGACCACAAAAAAATTTTGCTGTTCCCAATAAAGTTTTGCAGTGACTACAAAACAATTTTGTAACCACTACAAAAAATTTGGTGAGGTCCCATTTAACAAAATATTTTGCAGTGACTAATAAGTATTTTTTTCAGTGTGGATTTATCTCACACGTGCATTTATACAGCCCACGATTTTTCACTAAAAGTATTCTGCGACAGTTTGTTTCAGTGACTTATGTGCACATATGAAGTCCTGCTTCATGGTCAATGACTGATTTTTTTTTAACTGTCAGCGTCTAGGGTTCTACCCGCAAATCACAGACGTGTTGTGTCGCAGTAACCTTGTTCCTGTTGGCAGAGTCAAATGAGCCACGTCTGTGCAATAATACATTCTGCCAATAACGATGAAGCAGGGCAGCATATGTGCACATAGGGCATTGAAACAAATTTTTGCAGAATTCTTTTCGCGAAAAATCGTGGACTCTGTCTATCGTGTTTCTACTGGTAAATCACAGGCATGATGTGTTGTAGTAACCTTACTGTGATTGGCACAATCTAATAAGAGACTTCACTTCACTTATACACGCTGCCAATAACCATGAAGCCGAGATGCAGATGTGCACGTAAGTCAATGAAACAAACTGGGGCAAAATTCGTTTCGCGAAATGTACACGGCCCTAGCAATAGCGGGATGCTTATTGGCTCAGTCAGGTAGAGTAAAAGCTACATGTACAAGCGAAAGCCACTTACGCTTTGGTTAGCGGAAGTTACGTTGAAACCCATCAGGCAGAGAAGTTTCCTCGCGATAAACTATCATTAGGACCCGGTAATTTTCGCGAAAAGATTTTTGTCCCACTTTGTTTCAGTGTCTAACGTGTACACCTGCAGCTCAACTTCATGATTATTGGCAGAGTGTTTTTGTGCAGAGTTATTATTCATTTGACTGTGCCAATCAGTGCATGGATAACTGTGACACAACAAGTCTGTGATTTGCGGGTTTAACCTCCAGACGTTGTATGTTAAAGCATCCAATCACTGGCCACATAGCAGAGATACAGGTGCGCACGTAAGACACTGAAACAAAGTGGTGCAAAAATATTTTCGCGAAAACTACCGGGCCCTAACTATCATTACTAGAGCCACGATTTTACGGTGAAAAGATTTTTTTGCAACATTTGGTTTCGATGCGTCATGTGCACATCTACAGGTCTGCTACATCGCCTGTAATTGGATAATTTGACACTCACTTGCCTTGGTAAATTACAGACGCACGGAGTCACAATATTCTTATTCTGATTGGCGCAGTCAAATGAGATACGCGTCTGAACAAAGACACGCTGCCAATAACCATGAAGCAAATCTGCCGACGTGCACGAGAGACACTGAAACAAAGTGGGGCAAAAATATTTTCGCGACAAAATCGTGGCACTAATCATAAGAGATTATGATATATCGCGAAAATGTTTTGTGCCAACAAACCCTTGAAAACACTGCAATTTCTTGTGGCATGTATGATTGGGTGATATACGTCTGGCCCGACGTAGCTGTCTGATGACCAGTAATAGATATCAAATATTACAATAGTGAAAATTTTATTGACTCAGTCAAATAAGGCAACAGCTCCACGTACAAGCGAAAGCCAGTAATCTTTTCATAAGTTGTACGTGTGCTGATACCCAGAAAACAGTCAAGTTTTTCCGCGGTAAACCGTCAATTCCATATCATTATAGAAGCTGGTTTATCGCGGGTGTCATCTATATAGTTAAAAATACTGGTTTATCGTGGGTAATTTCACTGTTTGCTAGGTTTCACTATTACACATATCTGACGTTGCGTTATTGGCAGAGCCAATGATAACTTTGATGCTCCTCTACTGGGTATTTGTGATTCGTATTTAAGCGGAAGTGTTGGATAATTTTCTTGTATTTTTGTTTCCGATCTGTAACATTTATTCGTGTTGTATTATCAAAATTGTCTCTTTGACAAGACATGGTATATCATTGATAAACTGCTTGACATAAATAATAGTAGAAGCTTTCATTAATTTGAAATTCAGAACTACTGCAAGGGCGTTATTGGTTAACTTTTATTAATATTATTAGAAATCTATTACAAGACGAACACATAACACTATCACGTTCTCTAAAATTCATTACAAATTCCTAATATACTTAAACATGGCCAAATTTACCAAAAATAACATAAGTTATTGCAGAAATTCGATTAATTAAATCTAGCATCTATGCACAGCTCAGTCAACTATACTATTCTGCAAAATACGGTTGCACTTCTTGCGAATTTCCATTATCTCTGATTACTACATGTAGGCACGACATATGAAGTAAAGGTGGGTTCTGTTGCAGGTTGACCCACCGCCCAGTTACGACGAGGTGACGGAGGCTGCGCCCAGATACTCTTCACTCTTCGAAATGGACGAGTCGGGCGAGCTGGTGCCCATCAATGCTCCTCCACCACGAGACCGGCCCGCCTCCCCCGCCCCCGGGGAGCCGCCCGCCGCCCCCGCCGCCTCCAGCCTGCTCCTTAAACCGCGGTGAGTGTATCAAAAACTTTGCATTCCTGTCTCACCTAGTTTGACACGGCTTCAATGTTAACAAAAATAACTTACAAATGAATACATTTTTAAAATATCGTTATTCCAAAAAGGGGCGCTACTTCAAATTCGTGAAAATAATTTGAATTTAGTTTTTATTTTTAGGGCCTATGTTCTAGTACTTAATTTTAAATTTTCAATATTACACATATTACCTATGACAAAATATTTGTTTTTCAAAGTCGGTTTCACTTGAATATATCTCTAAAACCTTACACAGTAAAATTTACTTTCTTTGAAGTATTTGTTAAAAAAAAAAAATACACAATATCATTAACATAATTTAAAATTTATTCCCCAAGCAAGCTTAGCGCGCTGACAAGAGCCTTGTGCCTGGCACAAAGATTATTTCGTGTGCAGGAAGGTGTACATTTTCCTGTTCACCTCGACTTGTAGCAAACTTGTGTCATGCAAATATCCACGTAGTATGCAAGTGGCCAGGTTTCAAGGACTTGTATAACAGTTCAGTACCGCATACGCTCGACACGATACTAAGCTAGGAATATTTGGAGAGGCACGAATTTTTTGCCGTACTCATCATAAGCCGCCTAGACTTCTCAGTCCCGTACAAACAGGTAGCGAGTGATATCACCACGAATAGTTTACTTGTTAATTACTGGCCTGTAATCGCTATGTGTGTATGTCAAAATTTCCTTCATCCAATCAAAGAAGTGACAGTGATGTGTACGTTCTTGACTCTTAACTGACCTAAAATCACTGCATGTAATACTCGTTCCTCTAGCTATATCTGTTCTGTTGTGCATGATGTAGAAACATGTCTATGCTATGTCATTCCGTAGGAAGGGTTATAATGGGGTGGAAGATAGAAGCAGTTGATGTGTTAGTAGTTATTAGCCTTATAAAAATAATTACTTCTGTATAACAGCCACAAAACCATTGTAACATTTTTAACTTTTCCAACATTAATAAAGATTTATGATTGACATGATAAAATATGCACAATTTGCACAAACACCTCAGGTACTGTATCTAAATGTGCATTTTTAATTTTAACTGTGCTAGTCCTCCTCGCCAACTTGTGACATGTACACATGACTTACTTTACTGTTTATTAGTTAAAACACAGGTAAGTTATAGCGTTCTTTTTTTCTCCTTTCTACGTTCGTCTTGGTGTTTGGGATTAAGTCACATGTAAAATTAAGTATATGCGGTAAGTACTGCCACGTCGCTCCACGAGGCTGCAGTCTGTCGTGCCAAACTACGACCGCTACTTTCTTGCCTGTTGCACATTTTAGCTTCACCTTTGTTACATATTAGATATTAGATCGTATGTTCTGATACAATGTACTTTACAAGGCATGCTGGAAGATTTCACAGGACTTTCTAAGTAACCTTCAATGCAAGCAGGTAAGTGAAGATCCTCAGAAATAATGTGCCACAGGATTCTTACCGCATTACAAAAAAAAGTATACTTTATAACATTTTAAAATTTGTATATAATAGATGGAATTACACTAACAAAAAGAAACTTAAATAAGCCATAATTTATTGCAGTATTAATGAGTAAATAACTACCAAAAATTTAAGTATAGAATGTCTTGACATCAATAAAATAGTTACATGCTCACCTCATTTACACCTTTAATGTTCTCATTACTTCAACAAAAACTTTTTATGAAATTTTCAAAGCATAAATACCAAATATCTTTACAAAAAGTGTATTAGCACAGTTCTGAACGGTTAAAATGTCGACATTATAGCGCATCCTCCATAGCGCTCGACTAATTACTAGAAACCTAATGTAGTCGGTCAGTGCAGCTGAGTTGCCATGTCAGAATTGTGCTCATTTAAGTCCACACGTTGGATTCGTCGCATGGTGAGGGTGTTTTATCTCAACGTAATTTCAAGAAACAATATCAAGTTAATCAAGTACAATCAATATTTTAAACCGTTATGATATTATTTCACTTCTGGTTTAAGCATCTACAAACTAGTATAATATTTTAATCTTCTATTATTTTTGGAAGTAGTGTGCACCATCTGATCTTCCCCCTTCCTTTGACTGACCCCTTTATTTCCTCTACTAGATCCGTATCTTTGCTGATTGTGGTATCTACATCGTGCAAATTCCTCATGCACACATCAAATATGAAAAACTGCCAACTTAAGAGTCATAAAAGTAATGCTACAGGTAGGGAAAGGGAAATGTCGCTAGTTCAATTAAGTGCATTCTAGAATCCACTGTCCTATGCAAACTCAATTCTCATATATTTGATCACTATCTACTGTTCCAGCTAATCACAGCTAGTGATCAATTGTTCGGGGCTTGAGTATACTGGGCAGTGTATACCAACACGTAATGTTCCATGTACCAAGCTGAAGGTCAGTATTTTGTTATATCGTCTGGTGACACTGTAAACAACGGACTAGTTAGATTTACAATACAACCTAACACACTATCACTATCACGTGTTGCCAATAAATTACTTATGTGTACCTTGGTCTTCATTTAATGTCTCTTTTTCTCTACGAATATGTATGATTTAGAAATTAAATGTTTTGTTATGCCAGTTGAGCATTTCATAGTTTCGCAGCCACACTGACAAAATTATTGTACTGAGACAGCGAAATTATTTTGTAAACACAAAATATTTTCTGGTGAATACAGTATTTTAATAGTGACAGCAAAATGTGTTTGTGATAAGTACACAAATATTTGACACTCTCGGTGCTAACAAAAACATAATTTTTCCTTTTATAAATTTCAAGAACTGATACAGCAGTTGTCTGCAGTGATGAGTGAGGGATTACTGATTTCAGTAAAGTCATTATTTTGACTGTCAATAAGAATTACGAGCAGTGTTTTCTCTATCGTATTAACAGGATCCTGATGATAACTAAGAATCACCCGTGTTGACATTGACAGTAAATTGTGATGGATGGATTGTTTGTCACGGCATCAACTTCAAGATGGCATGACCTCAAGCTGATAACTATACTGTGTGGCGACAAGCAACTGAAACAAATACATCGCCGTAGACTCAGAATATTTAGGAATACAGACGTGAAATAGTCCATACGATGTTAAACTCAGTCGCACACCCCGGCAAAATGGTATCGCTGGCCAGCAACATACCGGAAATGCCTACCGCCAATCAGCGTTAGGCCCCACTCGCCGGTAATCAGGCCTATAGGAAACCTGCCGTTAACATGTAGGAGCCAAACAGACAAAGAGGCTGGTATCAACCAGAGATAAGAGAAACATACAGATGGAGCATAAGGTATGTTCTAGGGCGAGGGGTATGAAGCCTTGTGACGGAAGGGAGAGGACCCCATTTGCCATATTGGTAACTGAAAAATGTGGTTTATTACCATAGCAACTAATATAATGCGACTGTAGGTTGGTCAGCCATAACCTCGTTTGTCAATACACATACAGGAACAGCTGATTGTACTCCGCCATATTGCAAACCTGAATAAACAAAGTCAGCTTGGCCTTAGTATCGGCTGCTAATGCTCCATGTGTACTCTCCTCTCATCTCTGGCATAGGTCATTCGGAATAAATTGAGCTTTAAAGATTTAACCTTTGAAAAAAATCACTAGCAGTTACTTCATATAACTTAACATTAACAATAGTTACCTTACTCGTTATACGGTTGGCAGCGCATTGCCGGATATAGTTCCGTGTATTTTCATATTTAAATGCAACAATATAGAAATAAAATAAAATCAGTTCGAATTATTTATGTTCTATACAGTTAACAAACTTTTTTTTATCGGACTATATAGGTTCATACCCACTGTATATGTGTAGACAAGGGATTGAAACAAGTTAGTGGGACAATATTTTCGCAAATATCAGGTGTCCTTAGTCACACTGCATTTTGTACTATTTATAGAACATACCGGTGGAAATTAAATTAAATTTTACGTTAAAATATACTCAAAACCAACACGTTTCTTAAATTAACTTTATTCTGTGTTCTTTTGAACTACCCTCGCAATTCTAGTGCCGTATTGTCGCCATTTTCAAGTAACTTGTCGTGTTCCTTATCTTTTTTATAATTCGTCTTTCAGAACATACTGTTATTTCTATTTCGGTATATGATGTATGTTATTTATTTGTCGACAGAAGCTAATTCTGGATTTAATTTTTCCTGTTAATCGTTTTCTCGTGCTTATTCCTTATCTGATACGGTCGGGTGAATTAGCAACATTCGCCTGTAATGGCGAATGTCCTAAATAACACCAAGTACCTACATATGGAAAAAATAAGTATTTCAAAGTTCACTTTAAACCATGTGAGTTATATATTAATAAATTAAATAATTACCTGGTGGAAGTTGAGAGCAGTAATACTGGTATCTCTACATACATAAAAGTTGTCACAGAGGTGTGCGTATTATGCTATTCTGAGGCATAGCATTGGTAAATGTCAGGGCTATCTAAACACACAAATGACGCCTCATCAAACTGTATGACTAAAGCCACGAGTTTATATCGAAAATGTTTTTACACCATTTAATTTCAAAGCCTTATAATCACATCTTCAGCTCCGCTTCATGGTCAGTGACCTAATGTTTTAACTGTCACTGTTATCAGGGTTGGTGTCACAATACCCTCGTTTTGATTGGTGCAACCAAGCTTAAGATGTGTCTAAACATAACCACGCTCTGCCAATAAACACGAAGCCCAGTTGCAGATGCGCATGTAAGGCACTGAAACTAAATGGTGGAATTTTTTTTTCTGCGAACTTATGGCTTCTCTATTGGGCGTAGTATTCTCACCTTCAGATAGTTTCAGTGAGGCTTGGAGTAGACCGTTATTTAATGGCGCAATGTTGAAGATAAAAGAAGTTTTGTACGTGCCTATACGCTGTAGAATAATATTTGTACGATGATGTATACGAGTATTTAAAAAAAGTGTGTTTGGTAACATTTTTTCCCAAACATCAATGGTGGCGATTATGTATATTTGAAGGTAACAGTCGAATGTGTACATGTGCACATATGCTATATGTCTTGTACAGTAATAGCGCTGTAAATTTGGTCCATTTACAAACCGAAGTGAGGTAAGTGTCACATATTGTGAATAGATTAAAAAATTCACACGCTGTTTAAGAAAATTTTTTACAATGTACCTACCTTTATTTTAAGAGACTGCAAATTTTATGCACATTAATGGACTGCTAAAATACCAGTTTTCGCAATTTCTGATCGTGGTAAAATCAGATAGATTACTCGTGAACCTGAAGTGGATAAACATGCTGGGTGCAACGTTTTCTGAATAGTTTTCTTAAAATGACAACACTCGCTTGATTTGAGTAGTTTTCGAAAAAGGGAATTAACTGCCAAAACTTTGCACATTGTTCGGTGACCTTGAGCAGGCGGCATCCGAATCTATTGTATTCGGTGATTTCGCACCATATTGTCAAGCATTGTAATAATCTTATGAATACGGTTATGGGTTGAGGCGTTTTAAAAATTTAAGTCACAAGGTAACTGTATATCAGCAAATAGTTTTTTTATAATTCATAAATGCAAACGCTGGAGCGAAGTCATGTCGTTCTTGCTGAGATGCCGTTTGGCAACCAGATTTTGGTGAAAAGTTTATTCAACCAGCTTGTTTTCAGTGATTTACGTGAACATCTGCAGCTGTGTTTCATGGTTATTGATAGCGTGTTTTTGCAGATGCGTCACTCTTTGGACTGTACCAATCAGATTAAGGTATGTGATTTACAGGTACCCCCAAGACTAGTGACCTTTATTAATTTTTTAAATAGAATCCTACGCTAGTTTGTTTCAGTGCCTTGTTGTGTTCATCTGCAGTTTTTCTCCATGACCAGTGATTAGGTGTTTTTTACGTGTCTTAATACTTTACTGCAAATAGTATACGTATGTGGTGTCGCAGTAACCTTATTCTTATTGGTTGAAACAAGAAACGTCTTTTCACAATGACACGATCTCAATAAGAATGCTATAGATCTGCAGATGTGTGCGTAAGTTATTGAAACAATTTGGTTAAAAAATTACCAAAAACTAATGTCCCATGGTGGGACACTAGTTGATTTCTTCAGTAACAATTTTAATCGTGATACATGCTATATGCAGCTTTTCTACAGAAGAACATATAATGGAATTTCATTTGTCAGTGTTCTTGGAAATCTGCTTGAACAGATTTATGCGATGATAAGAACTACTTGCGAGACTTTGTAAACAGGAACTACTCAACTGAAACCTTAGGTAACGTCAGCGAGAGTTGTCAGCTGACCCAGTTCCTTATCTGTCATTGATTTACAGATATTTGGTAGCAATATGGTCGTTGTAATCTGCTGAATACTAGTTGTGAATGTAGGAAGGCAAAGTAGCATGTTGTCTCAGGCACGGACCGAACATCGGGGGGGGGGGGGGGTAAAGTTCAACAGGCCACTTATCGGCACCTGATATATTCAATGCCAAATTGTGTACGTTTACGTTCTGGAGGACACGTATTCGCTGCCCTGCTCCGGCCTTCCTGAATAATAAATATTTTAAGGCCATGGCCCATCATTTCTATTGCTTTCACGATAATTATTTTTGTGTTTCCAAACGAGAGCAGACATAGAAAAACTGTAGCACAGTTATGTTTTAAAAAATGTTTACTACATGGGCTAATTTTTTTCCAGACAAAAAAAATTAGTAGATTTGGCAAATAAGTTCATAAATGGGAATTTACTAAATTAAATAATTAGCTGAATTAACCATTGTGTATTTTGTCTTAGAAAAATTAGCGTAGTAAACACGGCTTTAACAAAACTGTGCAACTGTTTTCCGGTATCTGTTCTCGTTTAGCGTTAAAAAATCATCATCGTAAAAGCAGCAGAAATTATTGATCGTGGTCTTAAGGTGGCTGCCTACCCCACGCTTCAAATGCGTTGATGTATGTTCGTAAACAGGCTTGCTCTACGAAAATATTCCACGTGTGCCCATTGTGCCACCGTACGAAAAGATAACAACAAACTTCAGACAAGGTCGGAACCTCATTGTTAAGACGCCACGATCATTAAAAACACCTTCTAAGATCTCCAACGTGGCTAAAAACAGCCTTTTCAAACTGCCGTACTTCAAAATGTACTAACCGGATGTATGTGAAACTGAAATTGCGACCTGCACTGAACTTAGTTGCAGACTTTCCACCAATAAAATTATATGGGCACCGCTTAATGTCCCATAGTAAAATCCGTTCGGCGGGAACCTTGCACGCTATTTCTGTGCTTGGATCGTTGAGGCGACGCGGCATTTGATGCGAGCTTCAAGGTCTACCTTACTGCTCCGTCGCTTTTGAGCCTCTCAGGCGCGGGTAGGCGACGCCCATAAGGGATGTGTACTCTGGATCCAGGCTTATTACTGGACACCCACAGGCATGAGCTATGACATGAAATGAGACTCTACAATGGAGAAGGTCAGCCGACTCGAAGCATCGTCCGGCACGATTCCCAAGTGCGAAAATTTGGAGACCGACCCCGCCGGGAATCGAACCCATAACGCATTGGAGGGAGGCAAGTGCACTAACCACTTCGCCAACCCCCTCCTCTAAAATTCCCTTATTTTTCCCCCGTGGTTTTCATAAATTGCTCTAGGCGAATGCTGGGAGGCGATAGTTCCTCTTCCAGTTCATGTTCTTATGCCAAGTTGTTTGTGACCGTCCCTAATACTTCGCCGTCAATTATGCGTTTACAATGTAGTTAGAAACAGTTTTATAAAAACAGTAGTTGTACAAATAATTATTGTAGAATTTACAACGAATTCCTTGAAATATACGAACACATGCAATATGTTTATATATTTACAGACAAGTTTAGAATATTTTCTAGTAATTCGTGGTAAATAAATTTTAATCAGTGATTTGTAATTTCACTAAAAAAACTTTGAGTAGTCAGCTATTTGAATAAAATGTTAGTGTAAGTACAACAAATCATTAACTGTAGAACTTACGCCGCAATTTTTATTGTTCCGCAGTGAACATTCTGCTCATAAACATTTGTTCCAGAAGTTCCTATACATTTTGTTTTACTTATTTTTGTAACTGACTGATAAACGTTTTGACATTTTGCTAAAGACATTTCTTGTGTAAGAGGACAGAAAGTTACTGGGTAGTAAATCAATGTTAAGAAGGGGAGTTAGTAAAAATTCTGGGTTCTTCGGTTTGATACAGATACATTACGAGGATTCCATACTCAGCTTCCCGCAGGTGCAAAGATCACAACCTCTGGAAAGCATTTTTCTAGGATAATGTGAATGTTTATATTAATTGCGTGCTTTAAATGAAATAATCATTACCGAACTGTACATTGAATGTATATAAATAAAGCCAATGCTGTACAGATGTCACAGTAGTCTAGTGGGGCCGACCCCCCGTGGATCAGTTGGTTGAGCGGCCGGCTTTTGTGCGGGAGTTTCTGGGTTCGATTCCCAGGTCTAGCTGAGTGTAAATTTGTGTTTGTCCATTTGGGTCTCAAAAATTGTCACTGTACAAATTATCTCATGCAAAGTACTGGGGTCACTCAAATTACGTCACATTGATGGGGGGAATGTTTGGTGCAGTGGTGATCCGCATCACCACTGCACCAACCATTTTAATAAAAAAAAAGTGGTAAACTGTATGGAATCTAAGCGTGGGGAGGTGATTCGATACTTAGCAACTGCCATTTTTTTTATGTATACGTCCTTTATTAAGAAGTTATTTGATAAATAAGTTCAGTGTTATTTGTTAAGTACAATGAGCATTTAAATTAATTTTTTCCCTTATTGAAAGTACAACTACAAGGCTATTCCTTGTAATTTTACACACATATATTTTGTATTTTATTACAAGGACAACAATTGTAGTTTTACAAGGAATTTATTTGGCAGCTGGGTTTCCAAAGATTTTCTTTGTGAAAGTACAAAAAAAATTACTGTGTAGGTTCTCACTCTTCTTGGACTTGAACACGCAAAATACATCACCCAGGCAGTCACCTTAAGCGAAGGAAAGAGAAAGTATTATTTTTTAGTCTGAAGTTCTGAGAAGAAATGGCAACACCTACCACGGCTAATAACTCACCTCCCACAGTCAGCATATTGTTACAAGTTTGGAGAACACAAACTTTATATGTGGGCAATTCCCATGAGTTCTTTGGGATAGAGGTCTATAATTACAAATAAAAGAGTTAAATTAAGTACTGGATTTAATAGCTCACAAAGCTATGAAATACACAAAACAGTCATCAACTAGAACTCTCACAACACAATTAGTTATGCACACAATTACTCCTGTGTCACAGACACGTTAATTAACTTTGACAATTAAAGCACAAGAAAAGTCTACCATCAATTAACTAAACACTATAAATCACAATAAAATTCAGTCATATATCCAATAAACAGTATTTCTAACAATGACAATGTACAACCTTATCAGTCCG
>PNEQ01127211.1:18319-28742 GCA_003012365.1 Medauroidea extradentata | reverse complement strand
GGTCCTCTTGTATCGCCAAACACTGCTCCGCAGGTAGCCGCCTGCCGCCTCACAGTAGACTTTGATGTCACCAAGATGTCTTCACCAGTCTCTCTCCACAGGCGTAGCACCTTCCTCTAGCACTTCCAATAGCGAACTCCCCTCAAATGTGCCGATTCTGTGCTTTTATACTAGTCCAGACAGTCGGTTATTCCCCGCATTACAGGGGTCTAAAAATAGATATTTCATCATGTTTCGGACATGCTTGCAGTCACGTCGGCCGCCCTCGAAGGGTTAAGACGCAGTTGGGACAGGTATCTATGACGTAGGTTCGGCGGTTTTCCCACTATGAGCCACCCGGGCTTTGAGTCATCGGCCAGCCCTCAAGGTGTTACGAAACAGCCGCCGACCACTGGCCTCCAGGAACATGGCACGCAACAATATATTTGTACTTACCACATTCCATTTTGTGGTGCAAACAGGGGAGCACATAATAACAGTGTACTCGCTTGTCAAACAACAGGAAACTTTTATTTTCGCCAAAGTAGGTTTTAATTCCCCAATGCATAACATCAACATCAGAACAAGCATCATGAATGATTGCGGGACACGTATCAGTATTAGAATTCTCATTGTATAATTTTCGTCATGCAGTCAACTTTTTAATATACTGATTAAAACTATTTGTTGACAACGTATGTTAGTGACGATGCATAATTTCATTTCGTATTTATTTCGGTGTAACCTTTATATTTCTTTGCAATAGTTGTCCGTCGGATGAGAACTTCGGCTATCGTCGCCATATTGAATTTTATTAGTTTTTGCTTTTATTTTTAATTCTGAGAAGAAAAATGTTAAATCGGTGACTATATCGCAAATTATATTTACTTTTTGCTATAGTACAAGCACGGCAATTGAGCTGGTAATCTATGGTTATATTTCAATCAGTCGGGCAAATTATGAATACAAAAAAACTTGCCACGCAGATTACGGCGTAATTATTTGTTAACAGCTAAATCGCAATGTCTGTGCTGTAAAACAAGGTAAACAGAATTTGTTGTGTAGTCGCAAATTTAATATTTTTCTTATTAGAATTTAAAAAAAAAAAAAGTGAAAAATAATATTTTTCTGTATGGCGACTGAAACGGATATTTTCTTCCTATTAAAGTAGCGAGGGCCTGGTCCAAACTACACTGGTCTCAATTATTGTATGGTAGAACATTCACAGCAGCTGCAGTGGTGTAGAGGTTACAACGCTCGCCTTCCTTAACGGCCATTTAAATTCCACTTACTGCGTATGGAAAACGTGGCGGACTTTACTACCTCAGGTTACTTCTGCCCTCCTTTACTTTCCCGTCCTTCGTTTGTGACGCTTCGCTTCATGTCATCTCTTAGTGTTTCTTACACTCTAAATCTGAATTAGTGAATATTCACTGATTCACGCTGATGGATGGACCAGTTTCAACAATTTCAATCAGTGAAAATAGTCACTCTTTAATTAGTGTTTATTCACTGATTTCCATTAAGAGTGCCAACTTCTCACAAGTGAATCTGTGAATATTCGCCGTTTTTTTTAGTTGTTTTCAAAGAACAATTTTCACTTATTGAATCAGTGAAAAATTACTGGAAAATCTGTGGACATTCTCTAATTTACTTGTGGAATGTTGGCACTCTTTATCAGAATCAGTGAATGGTATCCGATTTCACAGTGGTTTCTCACTTATTCAATTTGTTGAAACTGCTCCATCCATCGGGTTGAATCAGTGAATATTTACTAATTCAGATTTAGAGAGTAGTCACTTACAACGATATTTATATAAAGACAATTACATCGTAACTATCTTTACGACGAGAATTCCTGTTACGTAACTAAAAGTGGCGTCGTGACCGTATTTCAAAAGTCTCCTTACTACTTTTCTTTACATAAATATCGGGCTATAGGGTGTTGTTACGCGAAGTGTGAATTGCCGACATATTTTCAGTTGTGTTCTATGACCATCCCCGCTGGAGAACAAATCCGATTGAAATGTTACTTGTGAAGTTAGATAATAGACTCCCAAGTATCATACGCCCTACTCAGAGGTAAAATTAATTCTACTGCTTGTATGAAGGCTTACAAAAACAACTGTTATAAATCAGAGCTAAATTGATTTATTTAAATTTTCACGTTTCTCCAAACCAATGGGAAAACAAAAAGATAACATTTTTTGCGAACTTTCTGGGCAAAAAAAATTTTTACCGAATGACGTATTTGTACGGCACTATCTCTGACGCCAAAGAGATAACAACTAATACGTTGCTCTCAGAAAACGTTTGTATTTAAAGTTGGCCAATACTATTATCTGGAGTGGTTTTATAGCTTTTTTTTTTCGTATTGACTTCCAAACACCTGTTAATTTCTATTGACGTTTTCTATGTTTATTTGTAGTCTATACCATGCAATATTAGTATTGTTTGCTTGCACGGGGAAATTTCTACTGATAGTAGCGTTGGTGTCGGCGAGGTACCAACATTTTCCTGGAGCTAATGTAGTAAATTCAATCTTCCGCAATATCGGTTTTGCACTTGAAGTTCTCTCTATAAGCTCCTATGTTAAATATTATCCTTACTGACATCACCGCTACTATCGGCAGAAATTGTCTACTTGTCTTCTGGCATACTCGCCCACAATACATTTGATTATCTTCCAAATCTTTAGTAGTATTAACCCTACCTTGGTTGCCTTCCCATGCGTTATTGGTTTTTTTTTTTTTACTTAACTTTCCGTGGCCGATTCATTCTATCAGGTTTTCAGCGGAAACAGGTTATATCAACAAGGAAAGCTAAAGTTCACGAGTTAAATTGTTTGTATGTTAAGACTCCACTGTACTATGTATGTATGCATGTACCTCAAGGTAAGTTCAACATTTTATATATGCACATATTGACAAATGGCTCAGAAAATTGAACCTTCATTACCTTGAAATAATTTTAAATAGATACATTTCCTCGAAATTTTTTTACTTCAAATAATGGTACTGCACTGAAATGTAAAATAATATCGCAACAGTTCAGTTACTAAAAGGTTTGACACATCATTCGGCACCTACTCAAGCACCGCTAATCAAAGGAACAGCAGAAAATAAGCGAATATAATAGGTTTGAGTATGTATTGGACTCTGGATTCTAACATCCCGGTCACTGAGTTCGACAACTTTTCCTTTCCCTGAACATCATAATAAAGGTAATTTGAATGCCGCGTTGACATGTGTTGGTTTAAATGAGCAACAGAATTTTTCCGTTAAAAGTGAGTAGTAATGCCTTTTCATCTGTATTTTAATTTATGCGATGAGTAGTGGCACGATTGTTCTGCAGATTTACTGTAGGTCAAGTCAGAATATTTATTTCTTTGTCACTTCTGAGATCCGACAGTAGTTGTTTTGAAACTTGTTGTAAGAATACAAATCAGTAGTAAATAATGATATAATTCGTACGGATAAAAGACAATTGATTATCGACTGTGAGCAGCTCGACAAGTCTAAGCTGCTATAATATGAATCCGCGAAATATTCGTGCCTTCCGCTCAAAAGTTTTTTAATAATGTTTATATTTGTACGATATATGGTTTGTTTCGAAGACATACACTGTGACAATTTTTTTAGTATAATGAAATTTGTTTAGATTTCATCGTTTTTTAATAATATCATGTGATTTATGCTAGGAAGGAAAACCAACTGACTTGCCGAATCAAAATAATTGACCCTGAAGTGTCACGAGCTACGTTAAGGCCTGTATAAGAACGGATTGAATTAATTTTGTATTTTTAAAAAAATGTAACAATAGCTATAAATTAAATTTCAAAGTTAGTAATTTTTATAAATGTATGATATAAACACAATGTGGGTTTATACGGGTCTTGACGTAGTCCATAACACTGTTCTTCAGCGAGAATAATATAATTTAGATAAGTCAGCTTGTTTTTATTTCTAGCATAAAACAGTTTTATGTAAATTTGTTCTCTCACATGCCACTATACAAAAACTATAAACTGTTCATTACAGTAAAAATCGCCACAGCGTATGTCTACATTACAAACTAAATCTCGTACATGTATAAAAATGATTAAAACTATTAAAATTTCCGGTCAATCGCCCCCTTAAGGGTGTTAAAGTCATAATGTTATATTTACATTAAATAGTGTTAGTTTTGTAAACGATAATTGTGAGTGCAGTTTTCTCTTACGAAACAATATTATTTCTCATAGCATTCTCGTAACGGAGCGTCAAAGTCAAAATTTGCTTGTTACGCTGCCATGCAAATAACTAAAACTAATTGATATAATTAAATGAAATAATTCACTGTGAACTAACACCCCATGAGCTTTGTACTAAAACATTTTAAAACCCACAACTTAATATTTTGAAATTTTTAAAAATATCGCAAAAATAATGAAAAAATTGCAAATTCAACATTTTTTAAACTATAAAAACAGTTCATGGGATATGTTTTAAAGCTATTAATACGTAGCCCATGGTATGTTATCTCACCATGAATTATTTCACTTACGTAAATCAATTGGTTTTCACTATTTGCATAGCAACAGAATATGCAAATTTTGACTTTGACGTACCGCTATGAGAAAACTATGAGAGCTAAGATTCTTTTGTGAGAGGAAACTGTACTCACAAGCATCGTCTGTAAAACTAACACTATTTCATAGAAATATAAAATTATGATTTTATCGCACTTGAACACCGTTAAATGCTACTAGTGCCCAGACGAACTTCAATAATGTAGATGGGTTTTTAAATGTCAAATATACGACAGAAGCTATGCACAGTGATTCGTGCCGTGGCCAGACGAATCCCTCAAACGAATCACGATTCACAACCGACAGAGCGAGTTTACGATACGATAATACGTTGCAATCGCCTTCAGGAGGATCCGGATTCCATTCCCGTAACGGTCATTCTCATTTCGGTTTCCCATGGTTTCCCGATTTTCCAAAATCACCCTAAGTGAACGCTGAGATGTGGTTTTATTAACATAGGACATGGACGAATTCTTCTGCCAGTTTCTGTGTCTGTGCAAATTTATGTGTAACTGTTTCTAAAGAAGCTGCTTTCTACGCGACGTAAAATTCATCAACGTATTTTAAAGTTTAATATCTTCTTCCAGCATTTTGAGTAACAACACGATTTTTATGCGTCATCATATGTCTAGGAAGGAAATTTTCGTGAATCCAATAACCTGCATGTTACAATACTTTGTATTATGTATACTCAAGCCATGTCTATTCGTCCATTGTCTGCTGATATAGTGAGTAGCAGTTAGTAGACAAATTGTCGGTGCTGAAGTGTACAATGCACAATGGATTATTAAATGCAGATAATTGAATTCGCGAACATTTCCTTCCTCTACCAGTTGTTAACATCTTTCACTGGTGTTTCTAACAATGTTCAGTAAATATAGAATTTAAGAAAACATCGTATGTTACGAAATTGGAAAAGCCAAGCTAGAATTATACTCTTGTGACTAATTAAATGTTGAAGCGAAATAATTATAGAGTCAACGATTTGATTAGAATGTATAAATTATTGAGACCATATTTTTGCAAAGTAAAAAATTGTGTCATTTTACTAATGAATGTCACTACGGGTTTCAAATATCAACAATGCATTCTATACTTTAATCATGGCTTTTACCTTCAAATTGTACTTAACATTCAAACAATGCGTTTCCATATTTGTTCCAAGCCTAGAAAACTTTTCACGTAACGTATTATACTTTTTACTTCATGTAGTTTTCAAATAAATATATAAACAATTTTTTTATGATTGATTTGTAAAGTTCGTTTTCTTTTTCGGAAAACTAAGTTTGCAAAAAACACATGCATTATAGATTGGTAAACAAGTTCATATAGTGAATGCATAGGCGCAACTAAGGGAGGGGGGCACTACGGCCCCCCCCCCCAAATAAATAACAACCAAGGTCTTAAAAATTACAATTAATTTAATATCGAATAATCAGTGATACGGTTACCAGTAGAATATTCAATGTTTAGCAATGAAAACTGCTAAAATAGCACTAATTTGCTCCTTGAAATCCGAAATTTTCCCGGGGGAGGTGGTCCTTTCCATATTCGCAGGGTAGCCATCCTTCCCCGTCTGAAATTCATAAATTCTGACTACGTTACTGATTACAGGTAGGGATAGCTTTAGTATAACAGTATTCACAGAATTGTGCCCTCCCCAAATGTCCATTCTAGTTGCGCCTATGAGTGTATGTATGTGTATATGCGTATCTTACAATAAGTTACTACTGCGTCTAAAAGCAAAAGATTCTGACGAACCACCGTGTCTCGTCGCTAAATAGTGTTGAATATTTGACATGGGAAATTATGATATAAGGCTGGAACACCGCTCTTGGGCATCATCACTCATCAGCATACAACGCCGACAAGCGCAGCTTATAGTTCTGTTTCATGCCATGTTCCAATACTGGTAATTTAGCAGCTTAATAATTTAGAATGTTTATTTTGAAACGCTGCCGAGGATTTATTCCCGTAACTAATCGAAATTCTAGGCTACAAAATATGTGCTATTAATAGTAACTTAAACTAAATCAGGTCACAAGATTTTTTTTCTTAATCAATAGTAATATGTGTATTGAGAGGAAGAAACTGATGTATTGGTTTCGTTAATAGTTATTATGTTTATATGTTTAAGAAAGAACAGTGCTATTACACTAAAACTAGCAATAACTTAATCGTAATATTTAAATTTAAACTGGAGTTCTTTTTTTCCTTAGTTGGCATTACCAGTCTGCTCTACAGTATTTGTATTATTTTAACTTTCCCTCTATTGCTTCCGATTTGGCCAAATTAGATTGCAGAATTTGACATACCGGAAATAATAAATTCTACCGTAACGGTATCCTTCCACTAATTTAGCTTATGTAACGGCAGGACGGAACATTTTTTACTCAAATTTCCACATTCCACAAACCATATTAAGGAAACCACTTTATTAAATATATGTACTTGTAAATGACGAACATGTAGTCTACGCACGATCATGGCTTAATGTACATACTAAACAATTCAAAAACCAATTTTCTACAAAATTCTCCCTTAACCAAGGTGGTGTTGGATGTCCGACCGTACATTTTCTAATTCTTTCTCACAGTGCCTCTTTTCTTTGCGGTATAACGTGCCAGTTTATCATACGAACGTCATTGTTTTCCTATAAATAGCAACAGATAGTTCACAGGATACTGTCGTAGGCTGACATCAGAAGTTTGAACGGATTATTTTTGGGCATTAAGGATCACATTATAAGAGAGTCTTAACTGCCATATGAATGGACGGTTTTTGTGAGTTCGAGGTCTCAAAGCACGGAAGCGGTAAGAACGATGCAACATTCTTATCACTAGAGACCTGAAAAATTAGCGTTTTCGTTTAAACACAAGTTAGACTTCATGAAACTGTAAGATCATGTAACTATCACAATTGGTCCTTGACTTAAGGGGTATTGATCCCTACCACCTTGGATTTATCTGTTTCTTCTCGATAACTTCTGTTCCTGTCGATGTATCAAAAATTTTGTCACAACAGGTCATAGATACAAACTTCATCGATTTTCTGTAATTGCTGGAACCATAATATATTCATTATTTTGCAACGGGAAACAACTGAAAAGGGAAAAAAATTTCTTTTTTTACGGGAGCGACTACAGAGGCCACAAAATTAACAGAATCAATGTCATGGGTTCCAAAAAGTTAATGAAACTATAAACTATGCCTTGTCAGCGTGAAAAAAGTAAAATAATGTGTCTGTTCCCTGATGTTTAAGAAAAACCGTACAACCGATGTGACAGGGATCAATCCCCCTTATTTGACACCTCTTACAGGGCGTCGTGCCAATAACAAAGAAGCAATTAATTGCAGACCTACAGCGAGCAGCCAATGAGCAGCTGTTTATTGCTTCAGTAAACATATATTCTTGAATGCTAGCCTACAGACCTGTGCACCTGCGAATTTTTCAAGTCTCTACTCATCACCCCTCACCCTAGTCTCTAAGTGCAAGTCACTGGGCTGGAGTCCCATTTTGGAAACTGTCAAAATGATTTCACTATACTGGAAAAAAAATATTTGTAAATTTAGCGCACCGATGCATAGTAGTGTTTAGAACGTAGGTATGGCAATTTTTTTGTTTATACATCAATTGTAATGTTCCTGTACATGTTCAGGAAACAAATGCATACTGACATTACCAGACTAGTCTACTAACAATTCCTTACTATTTGCTCTGTTAACTAGCTGAGGCATGGTAAGTATTATATACTGTGTATGGGTTAAAAACTTCCAACACATATCAGGAAGTTTTTTCACAGTGTAGAGGAATGATATTCCGTTATCGGAATCGAAAGAAGCTATTTTAGAAAACTCGATAGCGGAATTATAGCCGGAACCTGAACCCGAAGTATTGAAATAAATCCACCTGCCAAGTAGTTGGCGGAATTTCAATTCCGATAGAGATAATGGTCTTGCTTCGTGGTTCGTAGTTGTCGAAACAAGAAAACAGATGCTTTGTTGTGGTGTCACATATTAAATCGTGTATTCAAGGTCTAGTCAAAATTATTTAGTTGCGTCGTAAACAGTTGGAAAATTCGTAAAATGAAAGAAAAACAAGTTATATGTTAACATTTATTTAAGAAAGGTTCGCATAGTAAAAATCTTCACGTGGAAGGTGCTCTAAAATGTGTAATGCTAGATATTTTAATATTTTTAAGAATGTTTCTAGCAATGTTCAGTAAATACAATAACATAGTGTGTTAAGAAATTGAAAAAGAAAAGCTAGACTTATGCTCTTGTGACTAATTAAAAATTAAATCGATGTAATTATAACGTCTTCGATTTCACTAGTTTGCATACATTATTGACACTATATTTTTGCAAAGTAAAAAAATTTGTAATTTCTCTAATGAATGTCACTTCGGTTTCTAAAAAATCAGCAATGCATTCTATACTTCAGTCATGGCTTTAACCTACAAGAAGTACTAAACATTCAAATAATACGTCTCCATATTTGTCCCTAGCTTTTATATTTTTTCAGTTAATGACACTACCCACTGATTGGATGCTCAACACTGACGTCACGCAAAATGCAATGGTGCCACATCATATTATCGGAATAGAATTTCCTTCACTCGATAGTAACTATGGTCATTACAAAAATAGATTTTTCTACATTTCGACACTCGCTGTCGAGCCAAACATTCCTCTAGCTAAATAATTCCGACAGTTTTAAAAAATTTGGCCCCTAGTGTGTAGTCTTCTCGCCAACAACTAGCCTCTATGATATTCAGTGGTGACCGCATCGTTTTATGACGTAATATTAAATATTATGGTTGGCCTATATTGGCTATATTGTACACGCCAATACGGTTTTAAAGTTTCTGCGTCAAAATGACCGCAAATCACCAAATTTCTCCATATTCGGCCCAGAGCAAGTGAGAGATTTTGGTCAGCGCTTAACACTGAGGTCTTTAGCGCTGGTGAGGAGTGACATGAGGTAGGTATGGAGCAGCGCCCGAATGAAGGGGCGGGGGAAACGGGATATCCCCGAGAAAACCTGCCGACAAACGGCATCGTCCTGCACGTTACCCAAATATGAAAATCCGGGGACTGACTCACCGGGAATCGAGCCCTGAGCAGGACAGACTTGAACAGATACGGCGAAGAGATCGAGTTTAATATTTATAGATTCCGAACAAGGCTAGACTGTACTCGCATAAGGTTTCCGACCGTTTGTAGAGTACCGTCTACTCCACGGAGTATATCGAGTAAGGTTTCCGTAAGCGCCTCAAGCTACGCTAGTCACGTTCGCGATGATAGCGCTCGGCGTTTGAAACTGAAACTTGAGAAAGTTACCGTACCTGACGATAGATAGCAGCTCTGTACTGCTGTATATCTCGAGCGCTGGTGTAGTGCGTACTTACTTAGTATGTAGCACGTTTTACCTAACTGCTCTAGCTACTGTTTACAAATTCGTAGGATTAATCCTTGCATCCTGAATCCTCCAAGCCTTCACAGTTATGCGACCTTCGCTGTGAAGTGTATATTTATGTTGGTCTTCTACAGTTGTCTACAACTAAGACCAATTTGAACTTGTACTGCATTTCAGGGCGGATTTTGCGTAAGGGGGGGGGGGCGAGGCGGCTTACGTGACTTTATGGATTTTAAAAAATAGCAGCCATTTAAAAAATGTTGTTATTAACTGTTATAGAACATTAACAATAGAATTACATACAACTAGGACTCATTAAATGTTCTTGAATCATCACAGAACAAAACTCCAGTTTCCTTTCGGCGACTGGAAATACTTTGGCTACGTGATGTTGAACACGATTTGGGGAAGGGGGCCCTTCAGTCCGGTAGCTCCCCCCCCCCCCCCCCCCCCCCC
>PNEQ01127211.1:0-18219 GCA_003012365.1 Medauroidea extradentata | reverse complement strand
TAGAACATATACAATCGATATGTACCCGTTTATAAAGTACTCAAGAAACGAGAGAGTTTGCTAATTTTATACTTCTTGCGTTTCATCGCATGTTACATCACCGGTTTGTTTGGCGAAGACATTTTGAAACTAGTTGTAATTGTTTTTAGAAGGGTGTAGTAAGGTTAATTCTACTACAGGTTAGAGAGAAAATACGTTTTCTTATGTGAGAGCTTGTCACAGGGAAAATTTCTGCCACTAGATTCGCTTCAATCGCTAAGAGACCAGTTAAATACGAAACCGTAGTAAAATTTAAATTTAAATAAACTTTCAAATTGTATTAGTCATTTAATTTCATTTTAAAGTGAAAAGAATCCGATTTCGCATCTTAAATTATCAACCGAATGTAACTTAAAATTCAGGAAAGCTCTGTGAGTAGTCAGTTTGGTGCACTAGCGATACCAGCGCTCAAGTGGCAGAAATTGTCCCTGTGCCAAACTTATAACATTGATCTATCTAACCTGTAGTAGAATTAACCTTAGTTGTAGTTCAGTCGTTTCGTTACATGTTTGCTTGTGTTTGTTTTGAATGCGTCTTCAAATGCGCGGTGCTTACACTTCTTTGGTTACTGTTTTCAAAATATTGCAATAACCGAGTATTTACAATACAAAACAGAGATGAATAACGAAACGTAATAGAAATGAAAAAATGCAGAGATAAATTTTCTGCTTTTATGTTAATAACTGACTGAAATTTTGTTGCGTTTTTGGAATGTGTTTCTAGCGTTCTTGCTTTGTTGCGTAGTTTACAAATCTGTTCTACTAGGTCGTATTATTCTTGAAATAGTAAAGGGTTTCCCCTAATCTGAATATTTTATATTATTTTGCTCTTTAAAGGTGTTCACGTATATTTTAAATTTTATATTTGAACGACACAATGTTCATTTTATAGATATTACTTGTGACTACATTTTCCACTTCTAAATATTTTTTAGCTCTTATACTTGTCCCATAGCGGCATGTCAAAGTCAGAATTAGCAACTTACGGGAACAAGAATAATAAAAAGCCGTGTGATTTACTCGAGTGATATAATTTACTCTGAACTTAAATATTATGAGCCATATGCTGAAACATTTAAAACCAGACTATTAAGTCCTTTTGTCAACTTTAAAAATTGTCTTAATTGAAGTAAATTGTCATATGTTTCAGATTTTTTAAACAGTACAAATGAATTTTATTGTGTGTTTTTAAATCTTTCAGCTTTTAACTCGTAATATATTATTTAATTGAAAATTATTTTACTGGAGTAAGTCACTTGGGTTTCGTTGTTCGTATGTTTCGCGTAATTTGCAAATTTGTACTGTGACATGGCGCTATAGAAATGCTGTGAGAACTAAAAAAATTTCACAAGTGGAGAATCTAGTCACAAATAATGTGTATAAATAATACGAACACTATGTTGTGAAAATATAAAATTGTGCATTTTTGTAACTGAACACCCTTAAGGAAGGATTTTGGAGGATTTTAATGGTGTGGGAGAATACTGAACAATAATAAAGAATTTAACTAATAAAGTGTCGTTAGACAACAAAGAACTCTGTACACTTACATTGTTGAAGGGTTGAGTTTTACTCATTTCGTTGGATGGTTATTTTCGGACAGCAAAATGCACAATAACTCAAGTTGTTTGAGTAAGAACTTCTATGTTATTATTGGTGAATTTAATTTAAAATGTAATGGTTTTAACCATTCTGTATTTTTAAAAGCGAAGTCTGTGTCTTATTATTTTCAGTTACTTATTTAATTATTTTATTTCAAATGTACGAATTAAGGATTGTGTATAGTTCACATTAATAAAATGTAATGTCTGAGATGTCCAGCATTTGATGAATGTGTGCGTTTTATGTCATTGTTGGACCTGTCGAAGACAATTTGTTCCGACAGTACTACACTGCATGTCGGTCCGGTCATTCCCAGAACCGAAATAAAATCTATGTTTACAATATCCCGACAGTTTGTATCCGACAACGGTTTTGTGTTCAAGGCTGTCGGGGAAACATTATGCTGACTATTAGGCCTATCTTGCTGCTTGTTTTACATTCTCTGTGGAAGACAAAGAAACTCTATACAAGTTTATCATGATGACATTTTAATTTTGAGTAAACAAAATAATTTATTTATTCATCTACAACTGTCGGGTTTTTAAACCGACATAGACCCTAAAAACTTGGGATGATTGTGTATTTTACTGAAACTTTACTTTACGAAACTTCCCTGTTCTAATTTCTTACAACACAATTCACAACAACCACTTTTGTTTGTGTTACAGGACTACGGTAACCAACCGCAACATATATTTTGTGCAAAATTGTCAGTTTTAATGAAGTCTTCGGATAATTTGATATTCCACTGTAACGTATGTTATTTATGTTGTGCAGCGTGTTCGGCACGGAGTAAAGTACAATTATAATCTACTTGTTTCAGGGAATCAGAGTTGTGGCGTGATCGGGGAGACATTATTTTCAACATTAGTTGTTGAGAAATCTTTGTCGATGTCTGGGATGTATTGTCATGCTGCCGTGTCACTGTAAACTTATATTCTTAAAGTCCTACCGCCGTTAGCCTTTAAGATACCATTTCAAATGTAGCGTACGTTTTTTTTGTGACCCGTGTACGTTACAAACAATAAGTTTGGGATTTGTAAAAAAAATCTTCTCATCTGCCTGAACAGTTTCATTATCCACAACATTAACTGATTAGAAATAGATACAAATTCCTAACATCGCAATTTTATTTAAATATGGAATAGATAGCTGATATTTCAGTTAGTGTTTTCATGCGGGGGATTATTTATTCGGAGGCTAGAAATTTTCAGTATTTTACGATATGGATAGTAGGCCTACATGGCTTATTCGAAGGCTGCGGTCTAGATTTCTTTGCCGAATAAATTACAGAAAACCTACAATTATGTAATGGTTACGTGATAACAGACGTAATAGTTTTGTTTGAACTGTTGACAGAATACTCAGCCTGGTATATTTATATGGCAAAATTAAAATTCCTAACCATCAGTTAATATAAATATTATAAATGAAGATTAATCTACTGATAAACAAATCAACGATTAGTTTCTGCAAAGAAGAATTGGTTGGGTGTCAATATGGTGCACACAAACGTATTTAATTACTCACCATTACTTTATTTTGTTTTACAAAATGCAGTAAGATACATAAATATTTTTTTACGATTTATTAAATAAAGTCCGTTATTAATTTAGATTTTCGATTTAAAAAGACAGAAAAAATAATTGGTACACGTTATCTGACAAAAATGTCAGTCATAAATAAATGAAATTACGCCGCTTAAATTACTACCTAACACTGATATAATTGGAGTACTTTCTAACTAGTTAAATTAAAAATAATTTTAATTTACTAACTTACATGTACGCAATGAGTGATTTGCAGTGCCTTCATTAATAAAAGCCCTGCACTTAGGATACATAACTATGTCATTTTATTTTAATATCGATGTTCACGAAATTAATTACCTCGCTACATTAAAATACACCCAAATGCGGTTTGTGATTTCTGAGTAGAAGCAAGTTTTAAAAAATACTAACACGTATACGTGATTTGAAAATGACATGATGCATTGTTATAAAAATATAAATGCTGTGCGAAATAACATTTACAATTTATGTTTTTCATAAAACATATAAATATAGAGGATATCCATGCTTTATTATAGAATTAGTGAATATATTTCATAATTGTTAATAAGAAAAACAGAATAATGAACAAATATTTATTTCATGTGCATAGCTATTAACTTTACACGAAACTCCGTGCGGGGCAACGGTTTAATATATTGATTACACAATTTTTTTCAAATTTTTAAATTCGCTATACATGTTAATAAGAATTGAATATCATTTAAAAAAAAAAAAAAGTTTGCGATATTTTATCCTGCTTACAGAACGTATACTCGTAAGATAAGCAGGGACGATTAGCAAACAAAAACGGCTAGTTATTGAATGAAGCCGAAGATAAAACCATGTATAGAGTCCTGAATAACAAAACGATTAGGCCTATCCATATAGAAACAAGTAATATTACTGTCCTACAACAAAGCTGTGCCATTATTGACAGTTATTTACGTCACGTGGGGTATCTTCGCGAAGAAACAGCGGTCACATTTACGTACTGGAAATATGTACATACTTAAACCACGTTATTTCTATAAATTCACGCCAGTTAAATAAGCACGGAGCCTACATTATTGTGGATAGTATGTTTTTTTAACATCCAGGAAGAATTCCTCAATTCAGTAAGCCAAATACTGTCGTGTTGCAGGTAGGCCCTGTCACGAGGGGTTGTAAGAAAGGCGGTGGGGCCATTTGGTCACAGAGTCTCACATTACTGAAGGCCTCAAATGTAGGACTTTGACTTAGAAATTATTAAAAAATTAGCTAATGTTCTCGTTACAATTGGTTTATTATGTTATGGGCGTTGAAAATTTGTATAATGTATGCAAACTGTAACGTTTATTTTCCAATTACTTTTTGTGTGAAAAGAGCCTAATAAATATTATGATCCAGGTGTCGATTGTGTTTTGATATGGGTTGATAAATAAGAATCTTTCATGTTGGTCTGCATTACATTTGGAACGCTTTCTCGTTTATACAAGCAAATGCACGACAGCATCACATGACCTTTAAGGTGCATTTGAAGACATGGTGAGAGAAAGAATAAGAATTTACGTGTTAAATTATATTCGGTGGGGAATAATGACACGCTATAATGCTACATATATGCTACCACCAACATTTATGTTCAGTTCGGCCCATATTGCTATACGATTTTTAGATTTTTTTTCAATACTGGGAAAGATATTTACTTGTAAGTAAGAACAGGAAAAATTAGCGGGTTCAGTGACCTGTATGTTAGCTTCCAAGAATATATGTGAACTCAAGAAAACAGAATTATTAGCTGCTTGCAGAAAAACGCGATTTTCAAGTCAGCTGCGTATGTAGTATAAAGTATACCAAGTTTGGTGAAATTCTGAAAAATGTTTCCTAAGTTATGTGATACTATGTTAAAAATATAAAAATTGCCGCAATTTTGAAAATATGCGCAAAGAATAAATCAAAAGTCAAGTCAACTTTGCATGTAGTACATGTGTACCAAGTTTGATGAAATTTTAAAGTACGGTTCCTTAGACATCTAGCTTTATCGAACATTTTAAAAATAACCGACATTTTGTAAATATTATCATGGCGTAAACGAAATATAAAAAAGTCAAGTCAGATTGCAAAGAGTCATATGACTACAAAGTTTTATGAAATTCGGTCCACTCGTTCGGAAGATTTTAGGGGGGGGGGGGGCACATACACAGCCAGAAAGGTAATCTCGTAAGCGTAGGACTACTTTTTCCTTCGGAAAGTAGGCTAAAAAATGTCACTACAGTTCACATAAACTTTCTTTTCTCGTTTGTATTCCTGTAGCAATGTTTTCACTATCTGAAAGCAATGAATTGTTTCTGCCCGAAAGCGATGTCTCGACAAGTAAGCCCCACTGAATATAACATTTAAAAGTATATCCCCATCTTTGCTCGCTTTAGGACTCCGAGGTGGACAAATACGCCCACGATGTCTAGTTTCTTTATAATTCCTGCTTCGTAGAAATTATGTTGTTATTTAGGACTTTCTTTAGACTGTGATTTGATCTCGCATGAAGACGTCAGAGACTCGCAAGCTGCGGGCTGAGGTCTGGAGAGATTCTCGAAACTCTCTCTTTCATCTTCTAGTTTCCATTCAGAGCCTTTGTAACGCCGAAGCGTGTACATGTTGACGAGTGTGTCTCTTATGCGAGTCCTGCGACCTGAAAAGCGTGGGGTCCTACATTTTGTTATCTCTAGCGCTTTGTAAAAGTATAAACAGGAAGAAGGAGCACCAACGCATTTTACATAAAAGTACATTTTCCGGCCAGCCAATTTATTATTTTCTTAAGCTTATTTAAAAATTAAAGAAGGTGCACTGAATTGTGGGGCATCCATTCGCTGGAGAGCAGAAGTTTTATATTTAAAGTAAGTTTATTTCCAACTTTTAGTTCACTTGCTAATTTTTAAACTGGAATTTTATTTTTTTTTACTATTTATTCTTAAAATAAAGAAGATATAAGCAATGATGTATTTCAAAATTGTTTGTTTAACGGGGTTAAATAAAAAAAATCCTGTCTCAGCCAGATGACGTTTTTTTTCCTTCGTATTTTTTAAAAGAATATAAGACTGTGGCTATGAAATTATTGTATCGTCGTCAATTATTCATATGGGTGTGCAGATAAGAACCCTCGCAGAAAATGCACGCACCACCACTCGAACCACCCTTTATATTTACTAACTCTGCTGCAGTGGATGGAGCAACTTCCATGACAGCAGTATCTACAGCCAGTTTCAACTCACTATCATGGCTACATATAATGTTAAAACCTTTCATTGCAAGACTAATCCGTTCTTCTTGCTCAACTTCATTTCTAAGAAATTATATTTAGTTTGACAACGTATTTTCTGTTTGCTGACTTAGGCCATTTGCGTTGCCAATAAATCCTCATGTAAAGAAGACTCTACTAAAGGGACCAACATGGCAGTGTATTTATCTTATGCAATTCGGACGTCTGAACGTGTGCGTAAATTGTGTAAATTTGAATAATTCCATTACATTCATCTACACATAATTTGAAAACTTAAATAAAAATTACTTTAAGAATAAATATTGCAAGCGTGGTAAAGCACAAAATTAAAGATATAAGTAATATGGTATAAAATTTTTAAACTTATCTTTAAGATTTCCATTTTAACATAAATTTTTCTGTCACGGTCAGATGTCATCGGTTTATATAATTGGTGAGAATACGAGGTCTTAGCTGCGAAATTTTCCTATTGTCACCGATTCTTAACACAAATGCAAAATTTCAAATAATCCCTACACCTGGAAGTGGGTAAAAAAAGGATTGAAAAAATTCCACGAGGCATTTTTTTAATCAGCATGATGACCACGTCATAGCCATAAAATTAATTATAAAGTCATCGATTCTTAATACGTATGAAAATTTTCAAATAATATGGACGTGACGTCTGTAAGGGGCTTAAAATTTTATTGAATATATTCGTACATCCGTATAATGGAAGGTAATAAAGTGTGTTAAGATATGCCACTTATAACGTTGCAACTAGAATTCCTAAGAAATGTGTTTGTTACACGAACTAACTCGTCTGTGCTGTGTTCCTATCGTATTACCGACGCGGATAGAAAGTGCTGAAAATATACTCCGATCTCAAAAGAGACCCGAGCAAGAGGAACTAAAGAAAAGAAGGCGTGGTCGCCTATTTGACCGAGACACAATAGCGACCATGGGAGGGTTGTGACGTCCATGGGCGGTGGCTTTATTCTCCTATGTCCCGGAGGCGCCGTGATGATGGAAGAAAAGACTCTGTGTTCGTCGGCTAAATAGAGCAACAAGCGTCACAACAAATATCCTCAGTTCCTTTAGCAGCACACAGTTACACTGAGGAACCTACCTACACAACACTTTACATTAACAAGCTGTGCTATTCTCTGTTTACACTAGTTGATGTTACGAGGATCACTGCTACCAGATCTGATGTCTGCCGAAACTATTTCTGTACATGCGCATGTAATTCTGGTTTCGGACGTGCCTACATTCATTTTTAAAAGTAAATGCTACCATAAATTTAAATTTATTACATTTCTCAACACGTGGTTGTTGCATATGATTACATGCTGTAAATAATATTTTGACGCAGCGAATATTGTCAATAAGGTATACAAAATTATAATTGTGTTACGTGTAGTAGAAGTGATCAGGTCATAATTTAACAGTGATGTAATGTTTCACACTTCGTCCTCTAATCAACGACGATAACATCCATACACTATAATATTTTTTTTTCATCTTAAAAAATTTTGACGGCATTATTAAGGACCTGGAAACTCGCTGATTATTTTGGTCACACACTATAAATCAAACAACTAAAATTCGTGTCGATTTCACAATTACATTTGTCAATTTAGAAGCACCGTGTATCACTTTAACGAAATAGTTATTAACTAATGACAATGCATACTTTGATATTAAGAGCCGATGGTGGTGAAGTGAGATGGAGGGACAGCACAACATCCATGCTTCAGCTGGGATTCGAACCCAGTACCTCTCGCACAGTAGATCGACGCCTAACCGACTACGCTACGGAGGCCGACATCATAGTTGGACTTTGACTTATTTGATATCTCATGAAAGCTGGCCAGGCAATAATAAAGAAGCCCACTAAATGCATGTCTAGTTATGTGTTGCGTATTTCTGTGTCAAAAAGCATCCAATAAGCCACTGTTTTCTGCTTCAGCGAATGGATGTTTTCTTGGAGTCAATTCTACAGGTAGGCGAACTCGTGAAAATATCCGGACTTTTGCCGATATTCTTGCTTTGCAGGTACACACAATATCATACACAAATTTTACTTATATAAATACACACACACACACACACACACACACACACACACACACACACACATATATATATATATATATATATATATATATATATATATATATATATATATATATATATATAGTGTTCAGAAACAAACGCATAATAAACATACCACGCAAATATCCTGAGCTAAATTGGAGACGAAAATGTGAGTGCGTTAAGAGATATTGGTCAGCACTTAAGACCTCGCTCTTTAGTATAGCAGTGGTTTCGAATATATATATTTTTTTAACGCAAATTAATACGTATATCAAAAATGCGTTCTGGCAATTTTAACACTTATTTATAAACGTTTGAAAATTAATTTTTCTGTTGCAACACACCAAACTGATTTTTGGATTTTTGCTCCTAAAATAGCACATATTTTGTCGTGAACATAAGCCAAAATGAAGCAAAATAATATATTGCTAGCAAACGGTACAATATTCAAAAAAATGCTCTGGCAAAATTGTGTATCGTATGACTGTACACAGTCTCAAATTTTTTGAAAGCATTTTGTTAAAAAAATATTTGAGTTATTTGCAATTGTTTGAAATAAATTAAAGATCGTGGCCTTAACATCGAGGTCCTTAGCGGAGGTAGGGGGAGGGGGAAGGGGTTAGACACGATGACAAAATGTTAATGGCAAAAGGTTTTACGACGCGTTTTATGTACACAATGTGGCGACACTACACGGAGATATTTCACACTTGCGCTTCGTTCACGGTAGTATTTAATGTATGTTACGCCATGTAAACGTGGAATCATATTTATATTGCTCGGGATTCTATCCTGCACCCGTATTACGCAGTTCACAACAGTAGTGGTAGGATAAGTAAGATACCTGTGGAGCGCAAGAGTGGACTAACTACAGTGTTATGTTGCCATATTGTGCATATGAAATGCCGTACATTTTTTTGCCACTATCATTGTCGTCTCCAATTTAGCTCAGGATTCACGCGGAGTGCATATTGTGTGTTTGTTTCTGGACATTCTATATATACTATTTAATTAATTTATTTATATCAAAGATCTTTTACTGTACCACTTAGCCTTTAGAACACCCAGCGCCCAGCGCCCACGGGAGAAGTGATTGATCACGCTCTGACACGCAATAGTCTTTATCTTACAGACAGTCGGAATAGTAACAGCGGAGATCTGAACTACACCACCCACAACATACAAAAAGAGTAGCAGTGGCTAGGGAAAGAGCCCGAGGCCACTCATCTCGGCATATCACCCACCGTAAATGCCCCCTGACTTGACCCTCTGCTGAGCCACGTCTTGGTTGAGTTCAGCCCCTAACTTCGCTCAATAGGTAGAGCCACGATTTTGTCGCGAAAAGATTTTTGCAACATTTTGTTTCAGTGTCTCACGTGCACCTCGGCAGCTCTGCTTCACGGCTATTGGCAGCGGGTCTTTGTTCAGACATGTCCCTCACTTGACTGCACCAATAACAGTGAGGCTATTGTTACGCAATACGCCTGTGATGTGTCAGTAGAACATCAAAACGTGTGACAGTTAAAACGTCCAATCACTGACCATGAAACAGAGTTGCGGATGTCAACATAAGGCATGGAAACCAAATGGTGCAAAAATCTTGTCGCCATAAAATCGTGGCTCTATCAATAGGTAAAACTTTATCAAGCGAGGTGGCGCAACGCTATCACGTTGGTCTCGCATTTGGGGGTACCCGGGTTCGAAGCCCGACTCCCGTCATCCTGATCTCGGTTTTCCAAGGTTTCCCGAAAACACTCCAGACGAATAATGGGATGTTTCCTTAATAAGGGCCATGACCGGCTTCCCTCCTGACTCCTTTCCTTATGTATTCTTGTCTGTGACCGTCTTTATTAACCACGCTGTCGACGAGACGTTAACTTAAATTAAAATTAGATAGTTGGAACGTCATTTTTCCTTCATGTGCGTATTGTTGGTGTTCTATCGTAAACTTTTTTAATGGCACTGTCAACTTTAAGCTCCATTTATGTGCACCTTGAATCACATGTGAAACATCAAACAAAGTACTATACTTCCTTCCACATTAATACCATTTTTCCGATCAAGGTTTTGAAGTTGCAACAGGAATTTTTAATTTATTGGGGCTAAGATAGGTAAAAAATTGTTGAAATATTTCTTGGATTCAAACAGTGCATACATGTTTAAAACGATCTTTCACTATAATAAAACACTGTACGGAAGTAATATATCTATTATAGCTTTATACTTGTACATACATCTGACTCTGTATCTATAAGTCTAGTAATCACAATCTAATGCTAAGTTTATGCAGGTTCCCATGGTACACCTAGTACACGAATGAGTGATATTTTATTATATCTGGCAAATCTAATTTTCGAATCGAAATTCAGTGTTCATTTTCAGAAAATTCACTAAATTTCTAAATAAGTTAACTATGGAAAACGATGTTGTCAGCACTGGAAACAATGGAAAACAAATGTTGATACCGAACAAACGACAGCGAACTATTTCAGCAGAAGTGTCAGATAATTGCACTTCTTCACGGAATGGGCTATACCAAACAGATGTTCATTATCAATAACATACAATTATATATACAATTGTCTTAAGATTGTACAACAGATTATTAAAACTGTCACATTATCAATATAATTTTTAATAATTTTCTTTGACTAATACACGTCTAAAACAACAGAAGCACAAAAGTGTGTGTAGAGTCGGAAAACTTGGATCCGCATTCAGACATTTGATTCAGTCTTCTACGGGCGTTGAAAGCGTTGTAATAACAGGGTCACGCAACTATCAGCTCCTATCCCGCAACTCTACACCTCACCATGGCAGCTCATCGCGTCTTACAAGAAGAGGTGCGCTTGTTACCTTCAACAAACACCACAACGTTTCGACAGTTTTCATAGCCATAAACTAGGTACTGATGTCATCAGAATGAATACCGCTATTATATATCTACAAAAGCAACATTATTTATACAATTTATAAAACGTGTATTTCACACTTGAACAGTCTAAACAATACAGCACTGAACATGTTTACTGCAACAATCATGCGAAAGTCAGTAGCACACTGACGAGCAAAAAATTATCGTTGTTTAAAGAGTTGCGTATGAGCCACCAAAGCCCATACAAAGAAATGAAGAGAATAAACAAGTTCTTAATCCTTGTGAAAGTAAGAGAAGTCAAGGCCGAATAATTCCGCAGCATGATCCTCAGTTTTATTTCCAACGTGTTAACACGCGTGTCCGGAAATGTGATAAACATTTTATCAGTTTTTTTTGTCGCAGTGACAATTTCACTCTTTCGAAAATTTATGTTCTGGCTTGTAATTATTTTTATATAATTTGATTTCAACCCTTCCATATAATAACTTATATATTTTCAGGAACTTGATGCTTGTCTAGAAATATATACTATAATCGGCAGAGACGTATGCGTGTCTGAACGCGAGGAAGCGGTCAAGCCGATGTGGGCCGGGAGGAGGGGGGTGGATACGATCACAGCTACAATGGTGTTATCGGCTGTTATTAAACTAAACAATAATTCTTTTTGATCAGTTCAAATAAACGACCTCTTTACCTTGTATACCTCATTTCGTTCTTCTTCTGACATATATATTATTATGAGTCACGATTCACGACATTTACAAATCACATTTTCGGTACAGTTCTTGCGACCTGGGATATCGTTGGGAAATATATCATATGAACTTAAAGCTCATGATAGACTGATAGTGAAAAAAATACACACACACGCATATATATTTATTAATTTGTATTTTAATTTTCTCGTCAGCAAATTAGGATCCAGCTAGAAACATTATATTCCTCACTATTGCTGTTTTGAATCAGTTTGATAAATATTGTAGTTTTGGTGTAGCTTTTCTATATCCTCTACCTGGTGAATTATCTAACTGGTTGCTGGTTTACTTACAGGAATTTTCGTTACTTAACAACATCCTCTCTTAATGATAGGAGACAAACCAGAGGGTACCTCACACATTTGAAAAGTCTACATATTAACAAAAACAGTCCATAAATGTCATACTCTAAAACTTTAAAAACACAAAACAGCGCATCTTGCCTGCCAAGGTGGCATTCCAACTGCACACACAATATTTGGTTACAAATATTTGGCTACATGAACTTAATAATGAAAATCTTGATAGAGTGTGTTCATGCTTTAGTAATTCAAAAACTCAGTAAAATATTTATATATTTATTTATTTATTATGTTTAAAGTGCCATCCAACAGTCTTGCGACCAATAACAGGATGACACTAAACAAATGACAGATACAAATGCAGAAAACAAATACAGAAACACTGGATAAACAATTAACAAAGGACATACAAATGAATACAGACATAAAAAACAAAGGACTAGACAAGTACAATATACACTGACAGGACAACATCCAGCAAAACATTTAAAAAGAAGACAGACAGAACGGAGACACACTTAATCAACCTTATTTTAAGTCCCAGAATAAAATTTTTATATCCTTAAAAGGATAAAATTCACAAATATAATTAAAATGGAATATACATACGTTAATTAAGTTTTTATTTTTATATAATGGGTAAAAAAGATTTAAGTTTCTACTAATACGGTTAGGAACCTTTAAACCTGTATTGTTTGTAATAGTTTGACAATCAAAATAATAGAGAAAGGAGTTCATAAAAATAGAGCATCAATAACTACCCTACGAACATGTAAAGTGGTAGTATTAAAATCAGTAAGAATATCCACATAACTGAAAGGCATTAACGGTTGAGAGAATCTCATGTAAACAGTTTTAAATAATTTGTATTGTACTGACTCAATACGATTCGAGTCCGTGATGGTAATACTATTCCAAATAACAGAGCAGTATTCTAGCTTGGACCTAATCAAAGAATAGTAAAGGCTAATTAAGGAAACCGGAGAAGAAGCATTATAGGTCAGGAATTTTATTAACCCTAGAGTACGATGAGTGAAAATAAAGTTTACTATCTAATAATATTCCAAGATCATGTACATTATCATTACGTTTAATTTTGCAATTATTTACCGAATAGTCAAACTTTATAGGGTTAGTTTTACGCGTAAATATAATACAGATAGTTTTATCATAATTTAGATTCATACTGTTATTCTTGCACCACTTACGGACTAAATCAATATCAGCTTGAAGTTTAATGCAATCAGTTATGTTACTAATTTTAGTAAATATGTTCAGGTAATCAGCATATAATAGGCAATTAGTAAATTTTAATTGCTCTACAATATCATTAATAAACAAATTAAATAAAAGAAGGGCCAAAGTGCCACCTTGAGGGACGCCAGAGGATGCAAGAAAGGAAGTGGAAAAGACATTCTTAACTTTGACAGTAAAAGTTCTGTTCATCAGATAGCTCTGAATCCATTTAATATATGCACAATCGAGACCTAAGTTCCTAAGTTTATGCAGAATGGTGTAATGTTGACAAGTATCAAATGATATTTTTAAATGTAATTATGTCTACGTATGCAGTGTACGTACTGTAATAAAAGTTTTGGAGTACCTAAACAATTTAAATTTTGCTTGGAACAATGGTTTTGATTACATAAAATTTTAATATATAAGTAAATTTGTTGTTTTTTTAGTCAGGAGCACGGCCGTAGAAGAACAGTTCTGGACACTCGCCTGGATATTTAACCCCCTTGTTGTTTGGCTGTAGTTCACCAAGTTACCGAGAATATTGTGTTTTATTGGCGCTGATGTTAGGGCGGCCGGACTCAACACCGCCCACTCCTTTCCACTAAGATAAACAATTTATCAAAACAAATTTCTTATCAATTCATGAAATACTTCCTTCGCTGACAAATTTAAGAAAATGCTCCAGCAAGCTTTATTTACAATATAAATTTAACAATAGAAAAAAGTGGGCGGAGATTGAGTCCGACCGCCCGGATTACAGCGCCAAAAAGCACGACATTCTCGGTAACTTGACGAACTACAGCCAAACAACAAGGGGGTCAAGCAAAATACATTGTTAGATAGGCGAGTGTCCAGACCTGTTCTTCTACGACCGTGGTCAGTAGATATGGCATTCAAGGACGAAGCAGGGCAGACGGCTGAAAATAGTAATGATCTCGCAAAGAAAGTGTGTCCACTCCTTGTAGTCAGCTGGTGCCACTGCCTGCACAAAATGAAGACGAATCCCGCCTATACATTAAAAATAAGCCCACTCAAACTGAAGAATCATTTCCAAGAACATTTACTGGTGAACGTGTTAGGTGTTTCTCAATTATGTACAGTACAACAAACAGTACACGTATCTAGAATACAGCTAGAACTAGAGATTGCGTTCTGCTTTGTGTGCGAAGATTTTAGGAATAAGTTGGTTTTACAAAAGGAATATATATTGAATCTTTTAAAATGGCTGCAATGATTGGAATAAAATGGGCCAAATCATGCACAGCAACTGCGAGCACCTCATTGCGGCGCAGAAGATGCTTGAAAATTATTGAAAGCCATCTGAATACCGTATAGATGCAGTTATTTTCCAGAAAAGAGCTAACCACTTACGTAAGCGGGAAGAAGAAATATCTCGGAATCGCAGTGTTATTCAGAGGATACTGAAACTTGTACAAATGCTAGGTATAGCAGGGTGCCTTTAAGAGGCAATGGCGAGAAGAAGGATTCTTTATATGTCGTTCGAGATTAAGAGGCCGTTAAAGATATGACCTTTGAAAAAAAAATCACTAGCCATTACTGCATATAATGTAACTTTTACAATAGCTGCCTTTCTCTTTGTACGGTTGGCAGCGAATTGCCGAACGTAATTCCGTTTATTTTCTTATTTAAATGAAACAATACTGGAACAAAATATTTTGAATTACACATAATTGTGTTTTATATCATATATAACTTTCTTTAAATACATGGGTTTCTGTCCACTACACCATTTAAAGGTCGTTCGGGATAAAGTGCGCACTAAAAATTTAACCTTTGAAAAATACCAGTAGCCGTTACTGCCATTACGTCAGACCTACTGCTTGTGTTGTTGGAAGCGAAGTCACGGAATATAGTTCCGTATATTTTCCTGTTAAATTATAACAGCGCTGAAACAAAAGCAACCTAAATTGACAAATTGTGTTTTATATAATTAATAAAGATTTTATTATGAAACTGTATCAATTCCTACTGACTGCAAAGTTTACCTTACACGCACAAACATCAAGCAACGTGTCCAGAGAGGTTAGACATTTCCCGTTGTTAGCCGCTACGCGCGGAAAGATACGAATTGGCTGGAAGCAGAATTTCTTCAGGGGCTGATAAGTGCTTACTTTAATTTCAACCGCCTATTACACGATGTGTTTAACCTTATTTCTGAGTACGGCCCTGTACTTAATAACTTGGTAGCAAATGCTGACCGTATTGCAAGATATACTTCCAGAACAATACAAAATTATCTTTGGCCATTAATGAAACGATAATGGGCAGAATAAAAGAAACTTTGCAAAGCACAGATTTCATGGATGGCGAAACCACAAACGTGCAATGTGCACACAACAGCTTTTAAAAATATCTACTAGTTTTGTTATCACAAGAAAAACAGTATATTCACTTGCTCCCATAGATACACGTATTGTAACGAATAGGCTATAGTTATTTGATATTAATTTTAATAAATGTACTAAATAGTAATATCTAATCTCGCTCTACTCCTGAAACTTATAATGGCCATATGTAAACTGATATACTTGAACAGTTTTTAAGAATTTCTTAACGATTATGTAAAATTGTTGAGAGTAGGGGCAGAAAAATTACCTGGTATCTGTTGTTAATTCAGTCTGGAGACGCCACTGGTGTCGGATGACTAGAGGCACTATTATTTCGCGTATTGATTCAAGGTCAGGTTGAACGTCAATAACGTGTACTTCACTTCTTGTGATTAGACGGGAGCAGTTTTAACACACATTTGACGACTACAAGCCAGTTATAAATAAGGAAACAAGCCGTGGGGATATCACGTGCTACATGTTTGTACTGTTAGAAGCCAATGGATATTCGGCTTCAGCCGGTACACGTATAGTACTGAGAAGAATAGGCTGTTGCCAGATGAATACGCGAAATACTCGTGCCTCTACTGATGACTTGCCGCCTAAAACTCCTTAGCACCTTCTCCACAAGAAGTTATTGGGTTATAGGCTGATGCTCCAGTGAGTTGAGCGTTTGATAATGAAGTGCGGGAGTTTCTTCGGTGTCCTCAGATAGGTTTGATCTTGCTTCGGAGTCCTCAAAGACCAGATAAATTAACAATGAACCAATCGCGAAAGTAACATAGATCTACATGAGTGACGAGTCTAATTTCTCTTCAAATAAATCCGCAAAATGTATGGATCTCTGAATATAACGATAACGCTCGCGGACAGAAGGAGCGCTCTATTCAACTAAAACCTCTTCACATTACACAATAATGTTTCGTTTCAAGTGTGGTAACTGTAGAAATTTTCTGCCTGACAAGTAACCATAGTTCCCAATTAATAAATTATCTATTACAGCCTCTGAGAATAGTGTATATAGTTCCAAGAGTCAATCATCGGCCAACATTAACACGAAAACGTTAGAAGCGACCAATAAACTTTACTCAAGGATGACCGTTGTTTTACTCGCTTCAGATTTTTATATGTTGCAATATATAACAGGGTTTTTCAGTTTAGGAACATGCCACACGGGGAAGTATTTGTTCAGGATGGTGCGTAACGGAGTTGATATACGGTTTCAGGCGTTCAAAGGAGCGTAGCGTATTACCAACAGCACTGTATTCTTATTTGATTGGCGGTTGTACAATAACATAGGCTAACGTCTTATGGACATTGTGCTTTCTACCAGCCGACTCTGGTAACGTACCATTCACAAAACATTAGATGTAGACAGTTGCGAAGTAAGCTGTTGTAATTAATTAGTTAATGGAGATGGGTGAAGACAGTAAACGGTTTTGTTCACAGCGAGATATCTGCCAGTTTTTCGCTTCGGGAATTCCACGCATTTATTGGAAACTGTTTACATGGTTTAAGATGTAATAGACAAGTTTGTTGTTTGATGTTCTTTGTGAGGAAACAAATACATGCGCTGCGCCATGTATTAAGTCTGCATGGCAGGAACATAAATATTACTTTATATATTTATACCTAAAACATTTCATTGTATAGGCCTGACTTCTTATGACGTGCCTGTCTAGTATCGATGATCTCACCCAGTGAAGTTTTTAGTGTAATTGCAAGCCAAACAAGAACATTGATTATTCTCTTTGCTTACCATAGTTAAAACTTTACCTTCAGATATAAGATAACTAGCAGTCCCGCCGCGGCTTCGCCCGCGTGTAATTTTTGAAACAATGAAACTCTTTTACTTTTAATTTTTGACGGTAATACTCATTACGGAAATGATTAATACACCTGTTTATCCTCTTAATTTGTTGAGTATAGAAAATCCTAGGGATTCGCCCGCATATAATTCAGAAATGGTTGTCACCCCGGTTATTCTTCACTCCTTTAATTTAATTTATTTTTGGTAAGGTATTAACAGAATTACCCTATCAACCATATTGCTAATATTATTCATAGCATTTATAAGTATAACGAAACGTTAAGCCCCACATCCCTCCCCTCAACCACGAGTTCATATGCTCAGAGGTATGGGCAGTCCATTGAAATGCGAATGAATGTGTA